>CAUYQV010153119.1:0-16993 GCA_963574575.1 Galagoides demidoff
GGCCTCTCCAGGTGAGTACATAAAGAACTGCCAATGTTCTCACCCCTGCAGAGTAGTTCATTGACAGTGGGCCCGTAATCTATCTGTGTAGCTATTCTGCTGATGACATTTACATAATTTGTTATTGTTCATATCATAAACAGAACTACAGTAAACATCCAGCTTCTGTCTTCTTGTAAGTAAGAATAAGGGCTCCATGGGAGAGAGATAATAATATGTACTTGTTGAGTCATTAAGGATGCAAAAACTTCCTGTGTCCCCCCCCCCCCCCGCCGCTCCCCTCCAGCATCTCTGTGTGTATATGCCCTTATCTTTCCACCAGTTGGGTATAAATACCCAAGTTTATCTAC
Source organism: Galagoides demidoff (assembly GCA_963574575.1). Taxonomy (NCBI): domain Eukaryota; kingdom Metazoa; phylum Chordata; class Mammalia; order Primates; family Galagidae; genus Galagoides; species Galagoides demidoff. The sequence goes on from CAUYQV010153119.1 coordinate 351, forward strand.
ACATTTGTTAACACATGAAAGTATCATTCCCACTGTCCCCATCTACCGGTGGCAACATTTAATCATTTTTCAACCGTGTGTGTGTGAGTCTCACGTTTTAATCAGCTTTCTCCTAAGCATCATTGCAATAGGCAACATCCATTTATATGTCCTAGGGCTCAAATGTAGAAGATGGTTAAGGCTCTCCCAGGCAGATAAGGTTTCCAGGGAGAAAGAAAGCCTTTGGGGCAAAAGTAACAAGACTTTTCAGAGGTGTGGAGGTTTAGGGAATGGTTGTGGATGAAATATTGGATACAGAGGGAGAAGGACTTAGCCAAGGAAGTGGTGGAGCCACCACTGGATTGTGGATTTTGGACCGCACGAAGGGATCTGCCTGCCTTCCTATTGCCGATGAGGATGTATCTGGCCTTCTTAAGTCCTGGAGTACAAGATAAAGCTTGCATTTTAGAAAGAGAGGTGGCCTTGCTTTCCAAAGGCCACCTTGCAGAAGGAGAATTGAATACAAAGCAGTGGCAGAGAGGACAGAGAGACCCTTTAAAGGTAAAAGACACAAGGCTTGGTAAACTTCTCCGAGGTGGAGCTTAAAAATGAAGGGGGTCCTGTACGTGGCTCATGCAACTCCTCAGAGCCTGTTTCTCGTCCTCCAGCTAGATGTAGATAAAGGTACAACTCCAAGTGTGGCTTGGGAACCAGCAGCAGCCACATCACCTAGGATCTTGTAAAAATGCAAACCTGTAGCCCTAGCCCACGTCTATAGAAGCACTTTTGGATCCTGGGTCACCCTCTAGGCAACTATTTAAGAATTTGAGAACCACAGATGTCCAAGAATCCATCCAAGATTCCACATGGAAGGAATCCTGGATCCCTGAGTCATCTCTTGGAGGACAGCTACTCAGGAGAGCCAGCTGAATAGATCCCTTGCCTTGGATTTTAGACCTGGGTAAGCCACCAAGATAATGGCTATTTGTTACACCTGCTAGCCTGGTCTCCAGTGGCCAATACACAGTTAAACAGAGGTCCAGATTTCAGCTCAGTGGCTTTCCCTCCAGACAGTTTCAGTCCCCCCGCCCCAAGAGAAGAGTATTTTTATTATCCTTGGCCAGACGCGTGTCTTCCGTGTGGCCATAAGAGAATAGGACAAAGACGTCCATTTCCCATCTCCTGTGGGGTGAGAAGGGAATCAGGACCAGCCCAGCCAGCTCCGCAGAGGTCTGGATTACAGATGAAATCCTTTGAAAGTAAAACAATAACTGAGAAAATGACATGAAGGCTGTGTTGCCCAGTTTGATGGAAGTATTTCAGATTGCATGTGAAAACCCCACACTGTACCCCAGAAGTGCATTAATGTACATAGCTACCATTCAATTAAAAAAAAAAATCCTTTGAAAGATCTCTCCCTTGCCCTTGCTTGAGGCTGTCCCTGATCGGATTTAGAAGTGGCCAGAGTGATTCTTCTGCTGGGAGAATGACCCAGAGAATAAAAATAGAGCAAATGCTTCCCCTCCCCTTTCTGTATCTCTCCACTCTTAGCACTTTTCACTTCTACTCTTCCTAAAAGGTAAATACTGCATCCCAGTGCACAAGTGCCTTCAGCCAAGCATCCCACACGTCCTAAGGGGGTGGTGTGATGGCAAACTGGCTCCTCTCTGTGTACCTATGTCATGCTGTCACCAGTGTCTGGGCTGACAGGGTCCTGAGGCTTTGTGGTAATACTCCAGGAGAAAGTGCATTGCCACGTAGGGCCAGTACTATGCTGGTTAATGCCTCACTTGTTAGAACCGTGAGCCTTCTCCTCTGACTCCACGCTACTGATGCTCTGCTTACACGGTCCAAACTCACTCAGGAGTCTTGGGATTCCCTCTGTGGCTCCTTCAGAATTCAACCCAAGCACCTCTGTCTCCTGGAGAGATTTCCCACTGGCCTCTCAGAGGGTTTGTGACTCCGGGAGAAGGTGCGTGGAAGCAGAGACCCCTTACCCCTGCTGTCACCTCAAACAGCATTTCTGGGCAAAACAGAGCACCCTTGGATCTTGATGTTAGAACCGGTGTCGGAGAAAAGGCCACCTACTCCAGTGCCTCTCTACCAGGAGTCAGCAGAGCACAGCCTAGGGGCGGAACGAATCTGGCCCACCCCGTCTTGTTATCTAGCTCACAAGCTAAGAATAGTTTTTATGTGTTTTTCTAAATAGAAGAAAAGTCGTAAGCACGATATTGACATGCTAAAAATATTTAATGATATATGTAATGAAAAATCACACGAAATTCGAATTGCAGAGTCTATAGTAAGTGGTATTGGGGTACGCCATGTGCCCTCTTTTGCATGTCGTTCATGGTATGGCTTTTCCAGTGCAAAAATAGAATTGGCGAGTGGAGAGGGAGACTCAGATGGCCTGAGACATCTCAAATGCTTACTAGTTTGACTTTTTTCTTTTTTTTTTTACAAAAAAAGTTTGCCATCCCTTGGGTCTATCAAGTGGGGAAACTTGGAGACTTATAGAAACCCTCTCCCACACTGTTAAAACACATTTCCAGGACCGGCCCAGCCTTGGTGTGGCTACTTATGAAATGGTTGGGAGGGATGAGGGGTAGCTGGCAAATTGGGCTTGGGGTGGGGCATGGAGTCAAGCCTACGTCTCACCTGAAGCTCTTGGAGTACACAGGTGTGAAAAAGCATTTCTGATGGGTGGTGGATTTCACCTTAGGGAGGTGCGCGGAGGGAGAGCTTTACTGGAGAGGCCTGGCTTTGGCAGGTGCCGTCCTTTGTAATTAGGGTGTGGGTTGTTGAGGCCCGACACCACCCCAGAGGCATCCCAGGAAGGGGTGGGATGCTTCAGACATCAAACAAAGGGTGGCGGCATCTCCCAGCCCCGCACAGGCAGCCCTGTGGGTTCTTCATTCCCAAAGAAAACTCAGGCAATCAAGATGCCTCCCAGAATGGCATTTTCCACCTTCCCCGGAAATGGGGGGAGATCAGTTTTATTTATTAATTCCATCTTGCCGGCTCCCAATTTGGTGCGAACTGTTATGTTTTGTAGCGTGTTTCCACCTTGCAACTAGCAGAGTTAATTTAATGAAATGAGTAGTCTTGTGATGACCTGAAGGGGGAAAACACATTAATCTCGAAACTATCAAAGCCGTCTGACATGTATTATTGTAGGACTCAGAAAAAATAAACAGTTTATGTAGAAGATTAAGTGGCAGTGTGGATTTGCTTTTGACATATCTTGTCTCCGAATCTAAGTTGGGGATTTATTATCGCGCCATCATGTCACAGCTATCTCATTTATATGATAACACATCTGTAATGTTTTACAAGTACAGCACTACTTGTTCGAAATGGGGCTTTTTTAAGTCCTAAATTATAGTACCTGGAGAGGCATGCATAATTATAGTGCCTGTTAGCAAATGAGAGGGTGCATTTTCCACCCGCACTCAGCATTAATCGTCAGCACAGTGGGTGCAATAAAATCATAATTACTTCTTCCAAACTTCTCATCTGAGATGTGCAGGTTGAAGACGGTGCTTTGGTGGGGAGAGAGGCCTACGTCGTGGTGCGTGGAGGCCGCCTCCCTCACATCCTTCTGGAGAGTCCCTGGATGGTGGGGGGCACCCGCTCTGAGTTCAGACAGAGAGGTAGACCCCTCTGGCTGAAGCTGCACATGGAGACCCCTGGAATCTTAATGATACCCTCAAATCAGCGCATCAGAAAACAGTGTGGAATGGTGATTATGGGTTCTGGTTTTGGGGACTGGGTTTGGAACTGCTTTTCAATTTTGGACAAATTATCTTGCTTATCTGAGTAGCTGTTTTCTTATCTGCAAATGAAAGATGGTAGGCTCTAATTCTAAGGGCAATTAATGATGTTTACGAAGCACAAATACTCTTGCCATAAATGGTAGATTATTACAACTCTCTCTCTCTCTCTGAAACATCACTCTCTAAGCCTATGGCTATCCATCGAGTACATGTGGCTATCTAGCACTCGAGACATGGCTAGCCTCAGTTGAGGACCATAAACACAAAATACACACAGGTTTTGGAAGTCTTGGTAAGAGGAAAAAATGTAAAATATCTCAATTTTTATATTGATGACATTACAAAGTAATAATATTTTCGCTGTATTAGCCTAATGATATTAAAATAAATGTCACATATCTCTAGTTTACTTTTTATGGTGGTTCCTAAAACTTTTAAAATCACGTAAAAGGCTCACATTCTATTTTTATTGGACAGGGACAGTCTAAACACATGAACACTGACCGAAATATTGTGTGAATAGATGTTTTGAGTTGCAACTTGTATTCCTCCATATTCTTGTCACCATTGATTTATTCTTGGCTTACTTTGGAAAAACGATTATAGACTCTTTTCTAGAGAAAATGGAGAAGTCCTTTATTTTAGAGCTTTTTGTTGCCATGAACAACCTAATTTAATTCCAAGTTCCCTGATAGCTAAAGCAAAAAAAAAAAAAAAAAAGAGAGAGAGAAAGCATGTTTTGGATCGTATGGAACTCTTTGGAGAAGATAAAGATTTACATCAGATCATTTGCAAAGCACAGCTTTCTCCTAGAACTGAATTCTCCAAGGATTATTTCCTGGTGCACTCCTGAGATTGCCTGCACACCTGCACATTCTCCCCAAACAAGGCTTTTATGAAGTTAGAATGACGTGAGTCATACAAACACAGTGATGATAATTATAGCTCCCTTCGTTTATAGAAAGCATCTGATTTGATCCTCGAAACAGCCCCAGAGGATGGGTTGGGCAGGGCAAAGACTATTGTTTTTTTTTTTTTTTTTGTATAGATGATGAACCTGAACATCAGGGAGGGTGTCAGAGACTTGTTAAAGTTTTTAAAGCCAATAAATGCCAAGACCAAGTCTCAAACCCTCATTGCTCAAAGTGGAAACTCCCTATACTTTTGGCAGTCATGTACACTTTAGTGTGAAAGAGACTCATGGGAGAAAGCACAGAGCATCAGGCCTCCTGCCAACAAAGAAGATGCACATGCAACTGGAAGGCTTATAGCTCCAGAAACAAAATTTGGTTTAACCAGATAGAAGAAATAGATGTTATATATATATATATTTCCTTATTTTATAGGAGACACAACCAATTCAAAATATTTTATGAGTGGGCCTTAAGGGCTGGCTGATACAAGAGCATACTAGCTTGCTGACACCTATGAGAAGTTCCCCTGGAGCCTTCGTATATCCATCAATTACCTGGGACCTTGTGATAATGCAGATTTCCGGGCAGAGGCCTGGGGAGGGCCTGAGAATTTGCCGTTCTTATACCTCCCAGGTAATGCCTAGACTGTTGGTCTGAGATTGGAGTATCTAGGCAAGATGTTCATTCTCTACCTTTCCTCCAAATTGCCCCAGCCACAGACTTTTGTACAAACAGAAGAACACTTGATTCTCAACCTTGGCTATAAATGGAAATTGCCCTGAGGGCTTTTAATCAACGCTGATGCCTGAGATCTACCCTAACCCAATTAAATCCCATCACAGGAGTAGCCTGGTAAATTTTCACCTCTCCCTGGGTATTCTAAAAAGCATCTACACCAGAAGCACTATGTTTGATACCATTTGGATCATACAGCTTAAATATTTTCCTCTGCTTAGGAGTACTTTGCCTGAGAGCATTCACAATCTGAGCTACCCAGAGGTATTTTTGTCTTTTTTTTTTTTCCTGCTTTGGATATCTAAAACAAGGCATATTATAGGACCTTGTTATTCATTCTTGAGTTTAATTATGGAAGGCCAACAGGGCAGAAGTCACCAGAAGCACTGGCGAGGTCCTGGTCTTCTCGGCGTGTGTATTCAAGTGGGTTAAATTGCTGATGTAAGGTGTACCTGGGAGGAACCACTGGACCATTTCAGACAGCGGTAAATGTCATACAAGGAATAAAATGGGAATGGCACAGAGTTAGTGGTGGAGCTGGAGAGTGGGTGATTTAGATGGGGCAGCCAGGTCTGAGGGGAGATTTGAGAGAAAAAGGACCAGCCCTATCAAAATCAGGGGAACCCTAAGCTCATAAATGGGGGTCAGATACCAGGAGACTGCAGCTGGGAACTCAGCTATTTTCAACCCAGAATAGCTGCTTGGAACACTGGCAAGAGAACTGTAAAAATCCCAATTCCTGGGTCCTGACTCCAATTTAGTTCATCAGAATCCACAGAGCAGAGTGTGGGCGTCTTTGAAAAAACATGTTGAGGGCGGGGCCTGTGGCTCAAAGGAGTAGGGTGCCAGCCCCATCTGCCAGAGGTGGCGGGTTCAAATCCAGCCCTGGCCAAAAACTGCAAAAAAAAAAAGAAAAGATGCTGAAAGCAACTTGGGTGATTCTGATGAAATCCCTGGGTGGAGAAGCTCTACTCTGGACATCGAAAAGCCCCATCTTTAGCCACAAATGAAAGGTGTATTGGCAACGCTGCTCTCCAGATAACTGGACTGCAAGGCAGGCCCGGTAGTCTAAGCTGCCTCCAGAATTCCCAGGTCACTTCTTTTCTTTTCCTTTTCAATAAAAAGCTGGTGAATATGACATTAATTTAACCGTAATGACTGCTTTAAATTTTCATTCTAAATCTATACGGCTACTCTAGACTGGGATGTGGGCCGGTGCCAACTCCCCCAGCCACACGTCTGGTTTTCATTTTTTCCCCGAGTCCCTTCAGGGTAGCCGTCTTCAGAGGCCTGGTTTAATGCATAACCCTAATTGCAACGTGGAGTGAAGTCGGTGCTGACGGCAGCAATTTCAGTTTCAGAATCAAGGGAAGTCTCTCCAAGGAGGGGGAAGAGGGGCCTCTCAGGGCTCCTCTCCCATGCCAGCATCTTAACTTGGCACAATTTTTTTTTTAACATTCAACATTTTTTAAAAAATTTGAGTTCATAATGTGTCTATAAAATGGAAGTTTAGATACTGTGGTTAGCTTGCTGGTTTATCTATGTCCCTTTACAGTTTCAAAATGTCCCCCTCGCCTGCTGGTGTGAGCTGGGCCTGGTCTCCCATTAAAAGTACTGGCAACAGCTGGGCCCGGTGGCTCACGCCTGTAATCTCAGCATTCTGGGAGGCCGAGGTAGGTGGATTGCACCTGAGCTCAGGAGTTCAAGACTAGGCTGAGCAAGATTGAGACCCCGTCTCTACAAAGAATAGAAAAATTACCCAAGCCTCGTGGTGGTGCACACCTGTACTTCCAGCTACTAGGGAGGCTGAGGCAGGAGGATGACTTGAGTGTTTGAGGTTGCTGTGAGCGATGATGCCACCATGGTACTCTAACTAAAGGTGACAGAGCGAGACTCTGTCTCAAAAATTAATCTTAAAAAAGTGCTGGCAGCTTAGAATGGAGGATTGAAATGAGATCTGAGCTCCTTCTCCCGTTATGGTGATGCCACTTCTGTCTGGATCTCTGACGTTCTTTGAGCAAAGCTGGGCTGTCTGCTGGTGATCATTCCCAATGATTGCTGGCCAGAGTTCTTCTGTGTAAAATTTTAAAGCTCATATTTTCATATTGAGTGTATTAGGAAAAAGAAGAGTTTTATTTTCCAAGATGGCAAGTGCCCTGTATAAACCAGAACATGGCGGGGACAGTGCGGGCTCAGACCTGTTCCCTTCTGGCCCGTGGAAAAGCCTAGGTAAAAAGAGATGTTCGGTGGAGGGTGACTGGTGGGTGGAAACAGGCTGGACTGCGCAGGCCACGTGGAGATGGACGGAAGGGACAAATTAATGTCATGGGATGGTTTTCCTTCAGAGTATGCTCTGGGCTAGGTTCTGTCTTCTGGGTGCTTCTCTGCGCACTCATCCTATGCACTGTTTATGGGGTGACTGCGGTGTTGGCTGCTAGGGACCCCGGGTGTCCCTGCAGAGAACACAACAACAAGAAAACCACACAGGCTGGCCTTTCCATCCACCGATGGAGAGGAAAGACCCCATTCAGTGGGAAATAAGAGACCCAAGGGATTTTGTAAAGGGTGGGGGATGGTGCGGCACCAGCCCTGCTAAACCCAGACTGAAGAGGACAGAACAGTGGACGCTGACGTCCAGAGGCCTCCAGGCTGGAACTCTGAGAGTGGATGGGACTTGGTCTTCATTCAGGGACCCTGTGATCCTCACTAGACCTACTTACAGAAGTGGTCAGCCAGCTGTCTTTTCTGCCCTCTGGGGTGACTCTCCTTGCTCTGTAGCCATCGTCACTAGTGCTAAGCCTTCCGTGGCTGCCCCATCTGATAGGTCCTTGCTCAGGCTGGGCCGAGCCTCTGCGAAGCGTACCCACACCTACGGTTGGCCCTGCCACACCGCTTCCTGCCACCCCGAGGCTCGTATGTTTCCAGAACATTCCCAACATTGTCGATGCCCCTGGGGCCTCCCTGAATGGAGCGGCCCCTCCTAGTCTGCCCACTTCCTCCGAGGTCCCCCTCTCTGTCCTGTATTGTGACCCTGGCTTATGGGGATCATCGTTTCTGCATCGCCTCCTTGCACTTCTTACCCCTTATTCTCCCCAGGACACCCCCCCCACCCGCCCCTTCCAGTTTTCCCAGTTGCCTCTGTTCCTCGGCTCCTTGGCTTCCCTCCATCTAACCCAGTAATTTTCACCTGTGCCATGAAAGGATCTTAGGTGTCCCTTGAAAACATTTTAAAGATCATTAATTAAATTATTTTCAAAAGAAGTTCAAAGTATGATAATTACATTCTTTTTTTTTTTTTAAGTGTGCCGTGGAAGTTTAACTATAGGTTCAAGTGTGCTGTGAGATAAAACAGGTCAAAAAATGCGGATCTAATCTATCCCTCAGATCCTTCCTATATCACTTAATTGCTTATTACAAATGAAAAATTTAGGTAGCTCCTATCTGTAATCCCAGAACTTTTGGCTGAGGCAGGAGGATCACTTGAAGCCAGGAGTTCAAGACCAGCCTGGTCAACATAGCAAGACTCTGTTTCTATAAAAAGTTTTAAAAAGTTTTAAAAATTTTGCCAAGTATGGGGTCTGCCTCATGAAGTCCCATTTACTTGGGAGGCTGAGATAGGAGGATCACTTAAGCCCAAGAGTTTGAGGCTGCTGGGAGGTACGGTGATGCCACCACACTCCAGATAACAGAGTGTCATACTGTCTCTAAAAATAATAGTAATAAAAGTTCTATGTTCACATAAAAATGGGTAAACTATAAAGGAAAGCGTTAATTAAGGTTATTTTTGTTATTGTTTTACGTTTGTCAATATCAGAAAACAACTTGTGCCTTTTAGGCAAAACTTGGTGAGTTTCTTTGCAAGATAAGAGTTAACCTCCTGCTATCCAAAGAAGGCTTGAGTAAGTTTGGACTTTATGTTTTACGTGATGGAAGATTCACCCGAGGTTTATAAGCAGGAGAAAGGCATGACCACCCAGCTCCTCTGTGAGGATGGATGGGGAGGCTCCTGAGCAGAGGGAGCAGGGGGCTGGCAAGCTTTTGCCCCATTGATGCATTAGGACAGTGATTCTCAACCTTCCTAATGCCATGACCCTTCAATACAGTTCCTCATGTTGTGATGACCCCCAACCATAAAAATTATTTTCATTGCTATTTCATAACTGTAATTTTGCTACTGTTATGAATTGTAACGTAAATATCTGATAAGGAGGAGACCCCCAGAGGGGTTGTGACCCACAGGTTGAGAACCACCGCATTAGAAGGACCTGGCTAAGGCATGGATAGTGGTACCCAGAGCAGATGGATGTGAGAGCCCAGATGAGAATCTTGGATGAGGGATGAGTGGAAGTGAAAGGAGGGGCAGCTGGAAGGATTCTAGCTTGGACCATATGGTGGGTTCTGGGCCATGGATAGAAATAGCAGGTATGTGGAGAAAAGTGATGAGTGGTGTTCTGAACACAGTGAGCCAGAGGGACCTAGGATTCATAGAGGGAAGACTATCCAAGCAGCTGGGCATCTCATCATAGAGGGGTATTATCCTGATGAAGTCACACCCCAAACACCTTTGTTAACCATGCATGCCCAGCAAGGCTCTACTGTGCCCTTGAAGACGTGGGCGCCCAGTCTCTGCCTAAACCACCAGCAAAGGGCCAGCTACTACCATCTCAGCCTGGCATCCTGCCCAGTGTGTGAGTTGGAGGCTGTTGAAAGAGCACACGGGGAACTTTGTACACATGAGATGACCTTATCACAGGTGATTTTAAGTCTATTGCAGTTTCTTTTTATGTTAGACCCATGGCAGACATTTCTCTCTGACCTGGGTACCAGGGAATTCTGTGCTTTCCCTAGCTAGTTATGTCTCGAGAGCAGTGCAAGCTTTGTAACTGCAGACGTGTAGGTGCCAGGAGGGCTGGCCATCTGTCTAGAGTCTTCACAGGATCATAGAACGCACAGTTTGTGGGTAGATATTGCCCTGATCTCATTATTTCTCTAAGCTTGTTTTCTTACTTTACGTGATTATTTTTTGTGTGTGTTTTATCCAGGTTTTAAATCCATCTGAAATCCGCCAGGGAACAAAAGGAATGATGGAAAGAGGAAGAAAGTTTGGTTTCTGTTGAGAATAACTTTCATTCTGGTCTAGGAGCAAGTTTGATGTAAATAAATGAATTAGAGAAAATAAAAAGCAACTTAAAACGGGATGACACAATGAGAGTTGAGAGGAAGGAGAATTGAGGGGAGGGGCGGACCTTAATCGTAGGGTTTAAATTGTGGAGTGATTCAAAATAGTTAAAAAAGAGAGAGCAAGGGGCCTCCCAGTTTCTCTAAATCCTGGACGTTTGACACCCAGCCAATGTCAATATTAGCTACAGAGGCTTGGCCTCTGTTCAGTCTGATCAAAAATGAATTAGGAGGATGCTTATAAATGGGGATTAGGGGAGACACACACGTACACACACATCCCACGAGTGAGGATAATAATTACAGGCTTTTAATAAATGCTAAGTTAGTGATAACAACTTTACATAGTTAGGGTTGCTTATGCCAAGATCTAACAGTAGCTGAGTTGGGATTTTAGCCATTAACCAAGAAGCCGAGCTGTGTGTTCACTTGCTAGCTCACGCTTCTCTCTCTCACTCCCCCCACACCCACTGACAGCTCCAACCAGCTGCTTGACAGTTGGCTGCAATCCAGGGGTAGCTCAGGTGAAGCCCCATCACTGGGGCTAAACATGGCCTCCGTGGCTCTCCATCTTCAGTGGACTGAGTTTTCTACTTGTCTATAAAGGGACCACTGAATGCCTAGCATAAAAAGTTAGGACCTCGATTTGTCTTTTACCATCATCTTCCCTCTGGCGAATCTTGGGCCACAATGTTCTCCGATTAAAAAAAGAAATCTTTTTGCACTTCTGCAAGTGGATTTAATGGAAATAGTGAAGATAAAGGGACAAATAAATTCCAGCCAATGATTTTAGAAGAATGTCAAGCAAATGGAACAAAACTCTGCACAGTGGACAGCCCCATGCTTCCCCTAAGCCAGGATGGTCCATGATGGACACCTGTAGAGACACAGACACACATTATTTGAAGGCATGGGTATTATGCCATTGAATCTTGTTCGCTATTTATGTGATGGGGTACAAGTCTCCTTCATCCTTCTGAGTCCTCATCTGGCCAAGAATAAGCTACTTTACAGTATTACGAAGCTCCAAGGTCGTGGAGGATGTATTCAAAGTGTTACCTGTTTGTAACAGTACAAAGGGCAGTACATGTATGTTGTACATACATACAAAGGGCCTGTTGTATGCTAGGTCCTCAATCACAGGATAACATTTCTCAGGTTACCCTGCCCCAGACACTGTGCATAACAGTTTATATGGGGTATTTTTTTTTATGATCACTTTTATTATGATCTTTTCCCATGCAAGCTGTAAGAGGAAATACCCCAAGGGCATATAGTAGGTACTTAACAAATATTTGTTAAATGACTAGTCTTTTTAATCCTCAAAAGAACGCCAATAAATTTAGTACGCCTTATTTGTCTAATGGGGAAACTGAGGCACTAACCATGCATGACTAGTCAATCCATGTCACAACAAGGAGTTAAATGCAGCCTCCCAGTGCCTCTGGCCCTGTGCACTGGGCTCTACCAGCTCTGGAGATGTTTTTACATTGGAGTAAGTTGTTCCCACGGCCTTCTCTGGTCTTCCCTGCTGCTGTGCCAGATGCCAGTGTGCACTTGGGTCTAGGAGGTCCTGCTCGGGGTCTAGCTGTCAGTAAAGCAGCACCTGGATTTAGCACCCAGGGATGTGTGCTGGGGGCATGAAACAGCACACACTGCGCGATGTCCTGGGAGTGACTCATTTGACACCAAAGCCACACGGACGAGGAAGCTGTGAGCCACTTGGCGGGCCCCAGCTTGCCCTGCCAGTTGATTGTGAGAGGGTGTCTGGCCGCCGCCCAGGGTGCATTCACTGGAGGCTGAGGGCCAAGCTGGAGAAGGAAGAGCCCCTTGGCCCCCTGGGATTCCTGAGAGGCCTGGAGGAAGCTAGGGGCTGGGGTGGGGGCAGCTGAGAGGTGGAGGGGACTCCAGGGATGGCCTATGATCCTCACAGCCTCTTTTTTTCTGCTTGCTCAGGTTCTCACAGAAGTCTGTTTTTTCTTTTGTTTTCGTTCTTTTCCTCTCTATCTTTATTTCTTTCCTTCCTGCCAATTTGATTTTTACTTTCTCTTTCTTCTTCTCCTTTCTTTGCTCCTTTTCTCTTTCATTTTATTATTTTAAAACCTTTTTCTTCACCTCTCTTTGTGTCTGTATCTTTCTCTCCATTTGTCCTTCCTGCTTTTTAATTTTTTTTCCCTTGAAAAACTGAGATCTTTTCACAAAGTCCTGGCAGCCTAAGGGAAAGGTCTAAGAGACACATGACCAGCATAGAGCCTGTGGGCCCTGCAGCATTACCAACTCTCACAAGAAGCAGCTACTCAGTCATCAGATCTCACACAAGTAGTAAGAGTCCTCCCTGGGGTGTCGCTGTTTATTCTCCATCAGAGTTTGAGCATTCAATGTGTTTGCACTTAAACATTCCTCAATGTCTATTCACGAGCCTTTTTCCTTTAGGTGCATGCATTTTGGGTTCATGAAAACTGAGAGAGTGATTCTTTCACCTCCATTCACTTCCCAAACATTAGGTATAGCTCATTCAGTGGCATGTCCTGGCCAGCAAGGTCCACTCTGAGTCTGGGGGACCCAAATGAGGGGGAAGGAAATCCCCGTGAATATTCCACCCATTCACTCCTTTATTCCCTCCACATACATGGAATGACCACATCCTGTGTGCAGGGCCTCATTCTAGATTTGGGAGATACAGAGATGAACACGACACAAGAAAACTATTGCTTTTAGGAAGGAAACTAAATCTGCATGTGACAGTGATGGGGCAGATTGAACAGCTGAAAAAGAGGCCTCTTATCTTGTTGAGGTTTGAGTAGAGACAGACCACAGGCTGCCAAACCATCTGGAGAAAAGGAGTCTGCTATGAATCAGAGTAGTTGCCCCTGTTTTTCCATAAAGAGTGTGGTCTGAATTCTGCCAATATACAGCCAAGCCCTGCTCTCTGCGGCTTCCTTGTAGGGTTCTCTGTAGTCTTAGTAGTGTTAGGAAATGATTCTTTTTAGTAGACAACTGAATTGAGGTAAGCTGGTTCCTGATTCTGGGGAACATGTCTGGGATGCACCCTTCACAGTCTATACAGTGACCCCTAGGAGTGACGTGTTCTGTTCATTTTACAGAAGAAGAAGCTGAGGCTCCACAGTCAACCTCATCCCACTGCATGATCACATTCAGAAGCTTCTAGGGAAGGCCTGGTTGCATCTCATTTTGCTTTAAAACCCTTGGGTGTCCTATGACATTCCAGAAATAACAATACCCCATGTTCTTAAAAATCAATACATCCTAAAACGTGAATTTATATAGGAAACATTCAAAATTGTTGAAAAGGTATGAAAATCTGGGGTCTTTTTTACACAGACCTGGGGTAGATCCCTGAATCAGAAGCAGATGGGCCTCACTTTGAGAAAAGATGCTGCGGAGATGGATTTTCCCGTAGCTTTGCTGAGATACAATCAGCAGATAAAAATTATGTGCACTTAAGAAATACAATGTGATGTTAATATGTATGTAGACATCATAGAATGATTCCCCGGATGACACTCAAGCTAATGAACACATCTTTCATCTCATAATGTGCCTTTGTATGTGTGTGTACATGTGGTGAGAACAGTTAATGTCTATTCTCTTAGCAAATTTCAAGCATACAACACAGTATTATTGAACATTATAAGAGGACAGGTCCCCGTGTGGCCTTGACCAACTCAGCTCTCCCTCTCCCTCTTGTAGTTCACAAAATAAATGTAGAACACACCAAGAATGTGACATCCTGAGATAAGAAGGAAGCATCTAAAGCCAGGCATCCTCAAACTATGGCCCACGGGCCACATGCGGTCTTCCAAGGGCATTTATCTGGCCCACCGGGTGTTTTTGCCACCACTGCCTTTCCTGCTTAGGAGCTGACTCTTCCTGGGGCCTTCAGTCTGGCCCTCCAGTGGTCTGAGGGATGGTGAACTGGCCCCCTGTTTAAAAAGTTTGAGGACCCCTGATCTAGAACAATCTGACCTATTTTCCTTCCTTTGAGCAAAGTATATTATGTAGTGCTTGAATACAGCTAGCCTGGTGGTGCCTGGGGTATAAGAATTGGGGTGCCATGCTTTTGGGGTCCCTCACCTGCAGTGAAAATTTGGAAACACATACACTAGATTCTGTCCTCCCTGGGTAGCTTTCCTGAGCCTTGGGCAACTGGCTCGCCACAGATCTGAGGCTTCTGTTTATCTTTCCTGCCTATCTGTGAGTAATAAACTTGCTTTGCCCAACATGTTGTGAAACTAATTCTGTCTCATCCAGACTGATCTAAGAACTTTTGCAACCATAGTCACCATGTGTGCTAGATCTCCAGAACTTATTCATCCTGCCCAACAGAAACGAATCTCTGAGAAGTGCTGGAACAGTCTGGATTAAATCTTGAATGTGGGCCACCAAAGACATTGGCTCAGCCCCACATTATTCTACCACTTGAGGTGAATGACATACCACACCAAAGAGCTCTACCCACCAAAGAACCCTCTTACACTATTGTGTAATCCAGCTATATTTAATATCCCTCATGGGGACAGAAAGGTCAGTTAGTTACCAAGCCCAAAGTAGGTCAAACTTATGTCAAAAGAAGATAGGAAAAATACTATTTCTCATGTACCTGCTATGAGTTAGGTAGTGTGATGGGTACTTTAAGTACAATCTAATGTCTGATAATATATGGCCAGCTCTTGTGTACCATCTGTCATGTGGCAGATGCCTATTTAATGCTTACACCAATCCTGTGTGATAGGTATTACTGGCCCGTTTTACAAACAAGGAAGCTTAAGGAATGTCATGATAGAGGTACAGAAATAAAAAGCTGGAGGCCTTTGGAGAGGGCTGCACATAGTGACTTTCAAAGATGATGTAAAGAGGGAAGAAATAGATTAAAGTGGAGAAACCCAGCCTCTGCCTGGTGACCATGGTCAGCATCAGTAACACTATGTCATGTTGACAGTGTATACCTCAGACATCATGTGATGAAAAGGGCACTGTCCCCCAATCCTCCTCCCCAAGGCCTGTAACCATAGGTGGATCACGACAAAAACATTAGATAAATTGTAGCTGAGGGACATTCTACTAAATCCCTAAATCCATCCTTCTCCAAACTGGCAAGGTCGGTAGAAACAAGGAAGGTCTGGGGAGTGGCTCACCTCCCACCCCAGAGCCTAAGGAGACCTGATGACCAAGTGCAGGGTGAGACCCTGATGGGATCCTAGAATGGGAATGGGACGTCAGGTAAAGAAAAGTATGGAAATCAGAATAAAGGATGGACTTTATTTAATGACAACATGTGTGGATTCATTCTTATAAATCTCATAAATGTACTAAGACATTAACAGTAGGAGAAACTGGATGTGAGGTTTATGAGAACTTTACAATCTTCATTTTTTTTCCATAAATCTACAACTGTTCTTATGTTTGGGAAAAAAATAAACAGGAGCTGGGAAGCATGACCTTGTGTTTGGATGGAGGATTCAAGGAAAGCTTCATGGAACGAGTGGTAGTTAAGATAGACCTTGAAATACGAGTGATATTAAATTCATGAAGATAGGTAAAGAGAAGTCTGAAGATAAATAACAGCATGGAATTGGAAATGTTCAACTAGTGCATGAAGATAGAACTAAAAATAAGTGCTAAACTATCTTGAAATAAATTGATAGTTTATGGGACAAAAAATGGGGGTATAGAAAATATATCCTGTATCACTAGGATATATTCAAGTGCAAATAAGAGGCTAAGAGGCACATTGGTTCAGTGATTCCATGATTGTCATCAAAGTCTCTGCTCAGCCATCCGTGTGCTGTTGGCTGCCCCACTCAAGTATTTGCCTCATGGTCACAAGATGGCTGCCATAGCTCTGGCCGTCACCTCCTTACTCCACATTCAAAGGTGCAGAAAAGGGGGTTAACAAAACAACTTATTTTTATTGAGAAGATAAAGATTTTCCCAAAAGTTCCCCAGCAGACTTTGTTATGTTTCCCTGATAAGAATTAGAACACATGGCTACCCTGGACTTCTGGAGTAAGCTAGGTTTTGACAAAGGGTGATGGGTTCA
>CAUYQV010153122.1:0-12459 GCA_963574575.1 Galagoides demidoff
GCCTGTGGTCCCAGCTACTTGGGAGGCGGAGGCAGGAGACTCGCTTGAGCCCAGGAGTTGGAGGTTGCTATGAGCTGTGATGCCATGGCGCTCTACCCAGGGGGATAGCTTGAGGCTCCGTCTCAAAAAAAAAAAAAAAAACATTCTTGCTGTCTTCCACATATAAATTTGTCCAGAAGTCTGGTTTGGAAAATGAAAATAGTAATTCTATAGACTCCTTGAATCCCTTTACACTGCTTTGTTCTCCTTTTCCCCAGTGTCCTAGGCACTCAAGTACTGGAGGTGTTTGGATAGGGAGCTTCTCATACCTGAGCTGGAACATCTGACCCAGGGATACGGGTAGACCGCCTGCGGGTGACAATGACCGATGGCTTGTGCTCAGTGGGGTTCTGTTCATGACCCTTACGATCCTCTTCAACAGCTTGAGCTGCCTCAATTGGGTCCAGAGTCCGTACAGGCACAGACACTGGGATGATGAGGGGTACCATCCCACTGTCTTCTCGTGCTCGCTTGGGGGCTAAGGAAGGCTCAGAATACTCTACCCCACACTTGGCAGTTGAGGTCAGTACACTTTTTCGCTTTTCCTCGGAGCCGCTGGCATCCTGGGAAAGAGGGGGATGGGAGAGAATGGAAGTGAGGTTGAGAAGATAAGTCCTGGGCGGCACCTGTGGCTCAGGCCCATATACCGGAGGTGGCGGGTTCAAACCCAGCCCCGGCCAAAAAAAAATAAAAAAAATAAAAAGAAGATAAGTCCTGATTAGCAGACTCATCAAAGGGAGGACTGTTCACCCCAACACACACACACACTCCCATTTAATCCAGGGATTCAAACACCTATAGTGGTTCCCAATGGTTTGACAACCTAACCTTTCCCTGACCATTATTTCTCCCATCATATTCCCCAAAACTCTCCATAATCTCCCTTCTGAAGCCAGGTCATCTCATCCCCAGGTAGCCAAGTCAGGCCACCAGTGGCTTACAGTTTCATTTGACCCACAGAGTGGGCAGCATATGAAATAGTATCTAAATATTCAAAAAATATCTCTGGAAGAAAAGCAAGCAAGAACCCTACGGCAAGGTGAAGGATGGCCTTTGTACTATTTTCCCATAGGCAGCTGCTGGCTACAGCAAAGTCCTGCAGGCTCCTCCGTAACAGCCTGACACCCCCACCAGGTATGGCCTCCACCCCACACCACACTTACCTTTGCATTCTGCAGTGAGGCCAGCTCTACTGCCTTTTGGGCCAGGGTAAGTAAATTGGCTTCCTGGGATGCCCGGCGCCTTCGTCGTGTGCTCTGAATCACCCCACCCCGTAGCACCTGCCCACAGTCCCCTGTGCCCACTGCCCTCATGCCCTCTTCGCTGCCCATGGCAGGAGCCTCCCGTTCCCGACCATTGGGTGCCAGTCTCTCCCCATCGGACAGCAGCTGCGACTCCCTCTGCTCCAGTGAGAATCCCAGAGCTTCAGGATGGGGTTGCGCCAGGGAGCCAGGTGGTGGCTGCTGCAGAGGCCAGTGATGTAGAAACAGATTGCCAGTGGGCTCCTGCCCAGGTTGGGTGCCAGCCCCATCCAGGGCAGTGGGAGGCAGGATACCCTCCTTAGAGAGGCGGCGGGAGCGGCGAGGGAAGGGGATCTGGACCTGAGGTAGCGCCGGCTGCGGTGGGGCTTGCTCCTGCAGGAGAGCCTTGCGCAGTTCTGGGTTCATATCAGGGTTGGGAGGGAAGGGATAGGGTGCCATGCTGTGGTGAGCCAAGTGGGACTGTCCCAGTGGCCCAGCCGGCTGTAGGCCAAAGTCCTGGGGCTGCTGAGAGGGCTGCTGTATGGAGTAGAAGTTCTCAAAGAGCGGGGGCATCTGAGGCAGAGCTGCCTGCTGCTGCTGCTGCTGTGGCTGCTGCTGTGGCTGCTGCTGTGGCTTCTGTGGAGGGAAGGCGGCAACAGGGTTTGGGGGTGGTGGGCCCTGCCGGAAGACATGCCGGTTCACTTGGGGGCCAAATGCCAGCTGGAACGGTTGCAAGGGCAATGTCTGGTTTGGGGGTTTCTTGGCTGCATGGAAAGAATTCAGGGATGCCTGGGGCTGCCCCACCTCCAGCTGCATCTTCTGTAGCATCATGGGCCGTACCGCGTTTCCATAGCGGTCCAGCTGTGGGGCCCCCCCTTTTTCCCGCTTCAGTGCCTCAGGGTGGTTATAGTAGGTAGAGACCCCCACACCAGGATGAGGGCTCCCCTTCAGTCCACCGTAGAGGGACAGGCTGTGACAGTTCCATGATGAGTGAGGCGGAGGCTGGCCTGGCTGTTGCTGCCAACTGCTGTCACTGACACCCCCACCTCCTCCCCGTTCAGGGCCTCGTCCTGGAGCCATCACAGAGTTGGGCCACTTCACTGAGCCCATCTGCTGGGATAACATGGTTGTTGTGGTCTGCTCAGGACCATACACCACAGAGTTCAGCAGAGCCAGGCTGCTAGGAGGAGGCAGTTCCACAGGCTGGGAGGTGGAGGCTGCCCCTGTTGGACCCTCGTGCCCAATGTACTGCTCCTCCTTCACTCTGATGGACTGCTGTGAAGCCTGCAGAGGTGTGGACTGCTCCTTGGGAGCTGTTTCCTGGTCCCCAAAGAGGCAACGCTTCCGCTTGTTTTGAGCCTTGGGCTGGGCCTGGAAGTTCATGATGTGCCCAGCTGAGCCCTGACAATGAGACCTACTTCACTAGTTGCCCATTCCCCTGGGGAAAGGTCCTGCTGAAAGCCCAGTCCTCGTCCAGGAGCCAATGAGGGCAGAGCAGAGCCAGAGGAAGATGTTGGCTGATGCAATCAGGCACCGGGAGAAAGAATTGCTGGTTCTTCCCTCCTCTTCCAGAGGGGTTCTTGGGCTTGTCTATGCTTCCCAGTTCATGATGCTCCACCAGGTCCTGGAGCCTGTGGAGGGAAGAAGCAACAGTGTCAGCCACATTCTTCCAGGATTCCCTGGGTGCTGACACAGGGTGAGAAAGAAGCCTCCAAGGCCCTTGTTCCCACCACCTCGTGTCACAGGGATGAGCTCAGGGTTACAGAGCAGCACTGGTAGCAAGGAAGCCAGCAGGCAGCTGAATCTGCAGCATTGCTTGAGTACTCTAAGACTCTCCTCCTGCCCCATCCCCTAACCCTCCTGGTTAGGCTGAAGGACTGCTGCATCTGGTTGTACCATTTGTGCAGATGCCTAAGGGGCAAGTGGGGCTGACATCCAACTCTATGGGAAAGGGGAGACGACAAAAGGCATATTAAGCTCTCTTCTCTTGACTCACGCTCCAGCCCCTCTGGCAGCCAGGCCTGATCTTCTTTGTGTATCCATCTATGTAGTAGCCTCCTACCATATGCAGAAGCTTCTCTATGCCCAACCCTCCTCTGACACTCCAAACACATCTCAGACATAGGAAGTGGAGAGGACAGGGGTCATCCCCAACATGGCCACCCTCCTGTGCAGCCCCAGGGGCAGGAGCACCCCTAGGTCCTTGCAGAGTGCAGGGCCCAGGGCTAGACTGACAGTCCTTTACACTGAGGTATGCAGGTGGGGCCCCAGAAGGGTGTGTGCAATCCTGGCCCAACCCTGGGGCAGAGCTGCTGGGTAGGGCTCTGCTGCCAGAGTCTTCCCCAAACCAGCACAGAACCTGTTCTGCAGCCCTGACAGGCTGGAGGCAGGATCCAGCCTGGGAGCTGGTCAGTATCTTGACCCTGCTCCTGCCCCCTCCGCAGCATAGAATAGTAGAACTCAGACATTCCAGGGTACAGATGGCTAAAACTTAGGTCCAAAAGATTTCTTCATGATAATGTCATGACTAAAGTGCTCAGTTTTTCTGTTTTTGTTTTCTAACTTGATTTTTCCCCTTGGAAACAGTCTCACTCGGTTGCCCAAGCTAGAGTGAAGAAGCGTCATAGCTCACTGCATCCTCAAACACCTGGGCTCACAAGATCTTCTTGCTTCAGTGTTCCAGTCCCAGGGGATCTAGGACTACAGGCACCCACCACAATGCCCCGCTAGTTTTTCTATTTTTTGTAGTGATGGGGTCTCTTGCTCAGGCTGATCTTAAACTCCCCAGCTAAAGCAATCCTCCCACCTTGGCCTCCTAGTGCACCTGGCCCTAATTTGATTGTTAAGAAGTTTGCTGTAGAATAACCAGACCCAGACCTGGTTACAACTTACATAGTTGCTAGAGTGTACGTTTAAGGACTTTTTCTTCAGAGAGGTTTTATTTGTTTAGGTTTTTCTTTTCCTCCCAAGAAATTGGTGGGGAAAGAGGAGCTACATTGCCCCCCACAACAAGACCCGGAGGAGAAAGGTGGGGGAAGGCAGCTCAGAGAGCCCTAGAGAAAACAAATTCAGGCCCTAGGTGCTCCAGCTCCTGGTTAGCAGCCCAGCAAACTACCAGAAAACTGCCAAAAGCAGAGAGCAGGGGCTGGGCGGGCACAAAGCCCTGGCCACTCCCAGCAGCGCCCTCAGCACCGGGAATGCCCCTCCCGGAGCTATGGTGCTATCAGCCCCTCTGCAGGCTTCCGCAGCTCCCGCTCGGCTCTGGAGCCTGCCTGCCTGCCTGGCGTGACTCACTAGAGGCCCCTCCCTATCTTTCACTTTCACCCAGCACCCAGAAGGGGAGTAGCTTCCTCCTCCATTTCCTTCCTCAGCTCCAGGCCCTGGAGGGAGTAAGCGACCCTTCCCACACACCCTCTTTGTCTTCACAAATGGAAGGTGAAGGGAGGGAAAGGACAGAGACCAAGAGGGCATCCAATCACCCTGGCCCCCAGAGGACTTGACCAGAGGTGAAAGCTGAGGGCCAGAGAAACAACCTTTGGAACAACCCTTTTTCTTTTGTTTTCAAGTCCTCTTTCCCTCAGCCAAACTAATTCAAAGCAAAGACCCAACAGCCAGCCCCCAAACTGAAAATCACCCTCGGCACCCCCATGGAGCTGCAAGGTGGGACTGTCCAGCTCCGCCTCCCGGCCCAGCACCAACTGGCAGCGCCCGACTGCAGGAGACAAGGAAAAAAGAATGCCAGCCTGGCAGGCCCACATGTTTCCAGGGGGTTGCGAGCCCTCCATGCAGGCGCCTTCCCCATCACAGCCCTGTTGCCTTGCGAGCCACAGCACAGGCTTGGGGCCTGGAGCAAAGGAAGGCCCACGTGGCAGGCAAGCCTGAGTGCATATGCCAATGTGGGCCTAAGGAGGGACTGGGAGGGGCTGACGGGGCTGGCTGCTCAGCGCCTCTGCAAAGCCTTGGAGGAGACAGGCTGGAGTCTGCAAATGGGGGCTCCAGGGAAGGGCTGCTGCTGCCCAGCAAAGAGGCCAGGGGACAGATGCAGGTCTCACAAGGGCTTACCTGCAGCTGTATAGTCAGGCCGGGAGGTGCTGGGCTCAGCAAGTCTGTCTCCCACCTATGCCCTGCACATAAAGGAGGGCCATCATTTGGGACACCACTAGGTTTCTGAACCTTGGACAGGAAATTGCTAAAATAAATCAAGGAACCTGGTTTTAGGGAGGCTGAATCATCCAGGAAGCTTCCTACTGTAGAATCCTCCTTATCAAGCCCACTGAAAAGCAAAGGAGTGCCAGGGCCATGGCCATTTAGGCCTGGGACCACCAGAGAAGAAAGGTCATTGTCTAGGGGATGGGAGGAAGAATAGAAGATACCCAGGAACTGGGGACTGAAAGGGGAGACACAATGTGACAGCAGGACAAAGTCATAGTAGTAATGGCAATAATAATAATACGCAAATGCCAGGCAGGTCCTAAGTGCTTTGCATCCTTTAAGTTCCCCCAATAGCCTTAGAAGGCAGGCATTGCTATCTTAACCTCTGTTTTACAGGTGAGCAAGATGAGGCTTGAAGGGTCTAAGTGACTTGCTTATGTTCACATGGTCAGTATATTGCAGAGCCAGGACTTGAACCCAGATCTGTTGGGTTGGATCAAGCTCTTGTGCCTTATTCCCTATTCCCAAGACTTGCCACAGAGACTCCAGGTCCCTGTGCATATTCCCCACCTCCTCAGAGTGGCAGACACAGATATTCCTCCTCAATGGCACCGGGAAGCCCCTTACACCTGATTCTCTGCCAAGTAACCCTCTCCCATTCTCCCCAAATACATCAGAGTCCCTAGATCCTACAGGGAGGGTAGGGAAGGAGTCTCACCACAGAGGGGTCAGTTGGTGTGTGTGGTCCACCTGCAAGGAGCCTGATACACTTCCTCCTGCACTGGCCACCTTGGCCCCAGCCTCTGGGCCTGGACTCTCCAATCCTGCAGCTCCACGCTGGGCTCAATCTGCTTGCTGCTGGTGGGGCTGTCAGTCCTCAGACCCCACTGGCACCTCCCAGCCTGCAACTCGGGGTAGGACTGAGCCACTTCCTCCTGTTTCTTCTGCCCCACCCCCACTCCCCTGTCCCTCAGGTGGAAGTCATACTGCCCTTCCTCATGACAAGGAAGAGGAAGGAAGCCACCTGCTCCACAGGCTGCTGAGCCAACCAAAGGGCCAAGTCCCTCAAGGATGCAAGGAAGAGAGTGTGTAACGAAGAACCCTGCAGGTAGCTTACCCCTGGGACCAGCTGCAGAACCTCTGACAACAGATGCAGGAACACTGTGAAAGGAAACCCACAGTTACCACGGGCCCCGACACTGTGGCCCGCTCTGTCAGTGTGTCTGACTGCCACACTCTAGTTACTTTTTCCTTCCTCAAGGGTGCAACCAATCCTTGACCAGACCCACAGGTACCCTCAGTCTAAAGATAAGGCAAGACTCAATACTAAGACCTGGCACCTATAGGGCTTTCAGGCAGAGCTCTGGTGAAACGCACTTTCTCTCTACAGAAGAAAGCAGTGTGCACCAAGAAAGGAAACAGTACTGAATCCACATATGTGTTTTGCAGTCACACAAGGGGGAAAGTGCTAGAAAGGCCTTTGGATGTTCAGCACTGATGGTGACACCAGCTCCCCAGGGCTGTCAGCCTGAACACACACTGCTCTTCAAGTGCCATCAGCAGCTCAGCCATATGCCCAACAGTGACTGTCTGATCCCAAGAGAATCCATTCATCCCTTGCCATAATGCAAGGGGGCCTTGCCCAAGGCCACCAAGAGGCCAGGGCCACTCTCCAGCTTACCTGGGGCACTAGTGGGGCTAGGAGCTGACTAAAGGATACCCCTGCCCTCAGAGGCTAATGCTCCAATTTTCTGCTCCCAAAAGCTGAGCCACCCCAGGCCCCACAAGTTCAGTGCTAGGAAGAGGGGGAGTCAGAATGCACGCTCCTCCCACCCAAGAGCAAGATGGACCCAAACATGGTATCTAACAAGGGCCTGAATCTCCAGGCAGGTCAGTTCTCTGAACACCAAAGAAGCCATCTTAGGTCAAGTCTAAAATCCCTACCCTGCCAACAAGTCCCCACAGACACTGGCTCCTGCCACCTCTCAGCTCTGCATGCTTGAGCCTACAGTCAGAGCCTCTCAGATGGTCATTGATTAAGCTGTACCCTTGCCTTGGAGACTTCTCCACTCTTCATCTGGCCAATTCCCCTAACTCACCCTTCAGGTCTCGAACACTGCTTTCTCCAGGAAACCACTCTGTGACCCCAAGGCTGAGAGAGGAACTGCACTATGAACCCTTAATGCCTCCTAAGCCCCCACCTCTATGCTCAGCACACTAAATCCCATGTGCCTGTTTCCTCATAGGAAAGCAGACAGGTAGCAGACAGCAGGCTCCACAGGACAGAGTTTGCAGACTGCTGTCCCTTAGCACTTGACTTACATTTACCTCTTAAGACACTCATTCAAGACTGTGCCCAAGGTGAGTCAGAGCCATGCCTGGGCAGAGGCACTGCTCACAGCCAGCACTGCCACCCCAGGTCCCTGCCTTGTCTTGACTTCCAGTCTCTCTCCCTGACCACACGTCAAAGCTCCCTACAATGCTGGAATAAAGTAAAGAATCCCAGCATCAGTACCCCACCCTACCCTACCCCTAGCCACAGGTCCTCTCCAGCTAAGTTAATACAAGTTAAATACAAGTCCTTTTCCAACTGCTGGCCTACAAATCCCACCTGCCCCTTAACTGTAACTCGCTGCACCACACCACATGCAGACCAACTAGAAAAGTGTCAGCCCCACTCCTGCTCCTAGCCCTTTTTCTCAACCAAGCCTTTCCACCCCTGCCTAGACCATAGCTGGAGACACAGCCTGTGGGTCTGCTTACCTCATGCCCTGACACAGCTGGGCTTCAAGACATTGAGGTCTGGGCAGAATGCCAGGGAGCCATAACAGAGGCCCTCCCTAGAGTAGTCCAGCATGACCTAGCTAGCCCCACAGTCCAGGTTCACATCCTGAAAAGTTCTCTCAGATACTCTGGGGTCTCTGGCTAAAGCCAGACTGAGTAGTGGCCTGGAACTGCCATCTTTGGGCCAGCTAAAGTTGCCCAGGTCCTATACAAACCTTCCCTCTGGACACAGAATAGCTGTCTGCAATGTTGTATGTCCCTCTACCAACGGGGAGTTCACACATAGGCCACAGGGCTCCCATTCTCTAAGCTACTGGACATATAAGCCCTATTCTCAAAGGGTTTGCAAACCAATAAGGAAGGAAACTCTGATATGAAAGAGGTGGACCTGTCTCCCATAAATGTCATCTCCGCAGGGAGCAGGAGAGCAGGCAGGAGCCCCTGCTGTCCCAGCTGAAGTCTGAACTTCAGCTCTGAAACACAGAGCCCAGGCTGACAGGCCAAGGACTCACGAGTCTCATGGGTCTGAGCCATCAAGCTGGTCAGGCTTAGAAGCTTGGTCAAGGTTCATGCTGTCTGCAGGATGAGCTTAGACATAAAAATGCCAATACTGAGATGTTTTAAAGTGTGCAAGGGGAATCCTTTCAGGACTTATGAGGTACTCTCCAGCCTCCATCCAGGCATCTCCCCTTATCGTCCCCTACCATACTGCCCCACAATCACCTGGGAGGCCAGGACAGCCAGGTCTGTTTTGCATGTGGAAAGCTAATGCAGAGAGAAAACAGAGTCATGGCTAAAGCCAGGAAAGGATTAAACCTTCAAGCAGAGCTTCTGCCTACACTTGGGAGGTCTGGCTGCCTCCCTCCTAGGCAAGAGCGGTAAAGGATCACAGGCAGTTCTGAACAACCCCTCCAAAGGACTGGGGAATCCCAAGGTGGAAGTTTGCAGGTTTAGGCTCTCTCCATAGAAGATGCAGCAAATGTCCCAGCTGCCAGGTCCTCAAGTGACTGAACCTTTGGCAAGGGCATTATGGGAACTCCTAGGACCCTTGGTCTGTCTTCTCACAACCCTCTCTATGTCCTATATGTCCTATGGGGCTGGTGCCACCAGAGGCTGCTCCAGCTCCTCCTGTCCCCTCTGGAAGGGCCTGGCTCCCTGGCAGTCTCAGGGCAGGGCTCTCTGGAGGTTGAACTTGAGGATGCCCAGTGCCAGACTCTGTTTCGGGCCAAGATACAGAGGCAGCCACCCACAGAAGCCTTGACACAACCTGCAAAGACACGGAAACAGTACTGAGAACAGTGACCCTGGGGAGCTCCCTGACTTTCAGTCTCTCCTGGAACGGCTCCTGTTGCCTGAAAGCCCACCTCCACTCTGTCAGTGCGCCTTGCTTCAAGGCTAACCCCTCACAAACAGCCTTCTAGCACATACTGTTATTACTTCTTCTGAATCTTTCCCTTCTTACAGCACTGTCTCATAATCCTCTGTCAATTCTTTTCTGTACCAATAAGGTAGTGGACTGCTTGTTAGGTAACCAGTTGTGTGATTTCCATCTTTGTGGAACTGAAGAGACTGGGGTGGGATGAGACCTGCATCCAGGAATCAAAGAAACCCCTTTGTAAAGAGCAAGTGCCACATGAAACAGTCACCAGCAGCACTACCTGCATGCATGCCCAGAGTGCATGGGTATTGCTTATTTATAAAACCACTTATTCCCAATTGAGAAATGAGGATAGATTGCCTCTAATAAGTAAATTGTCACAGGTCACAGAGCTCACAAGTAAGAAGCCAAGATTCCAATTTAAGCCTCCAACTCCAAACCAAGTTTCTCTGTGTCACACTCTGCTGCCCTCTGTGTTAGTGTCAAGCAGTAGTAGTTTTCAAACTTCAGTGTGTGCAGTAAAACTCACCCTGAGATATGGTTCATGGGCCTGGCCAAGGAGTGGATGTTACAGGATGGGGGATCTGTGATGCTTCACAAGCAACCAGGTGTCCCGGTACTGGGGCAAGGGTGCCTTGCACAGTAAAGTTTCCTAGGACCCACCATTCCCTACTCCCCAAAGGAACTACCGGCCAGAGTGTTGTCTCCTGCTTAGGAGGTATGACCCATAGAGCCCTGGGGTGGAGGAGCTTTGCTCTCAGCTAGCCCTAGAGCTGACTGGGGCTCTTTCTATGCCTGAGGCACAAGTGCCATTGTTTTCTATTTGCCAGGCACTGTTCTAAGTACATTGCAGACAGCATCTTATTTAACTGTTACTCTCCTCTGTCTCATTTTACAGTCCAGGAATGGTATCAATTTCTGATATAGTTACATCAATATTATCTATTTAACACAAAAGAGAACAGTAATGGAGGAACAGAAGAACAAAAAGACATAAGACAGAGAAATCAATTAGCAAATGACAGACACAAAATCCTACCTTATCAATAATTACTTTAAATGTAAATGGATTAAACATTCTAATTAAAAGGCAGAAGTTGATAGAATGGATTGGTGGAAGGATCCAATGATGTGCTGTTTACAAGAGATAAAGAGACACACTTCACATTCAAAGACACAAATAGACCAGGCATGTGGACTGTCTGAACTCATGAGTTTGAGACCAGCCTGAGCAAGAGTGAGACTCTGTCTCTACTAAAAATAGGAAAAATTAGCCAGGCATTGTAGCAGGCACCTATAGTCCTAGTTACTCCAGAGGCGAAGGCAAGAACATCACTCCAACCCAGTAGTTAGAGGTTGCTGTGAGCTATGATGCCATAGCACTTTACCTAGGGCAACCCAGTGAGACTTTGTCTCAAAAAAAAAAAAAAAGTAGAAGAGACACTATAACAGAAGTAGACATTTGTCTCGGCGCCTGTGCCTCAAGTGGCAAAGGTGCCAGCTACATACACCTAAGGTGGTGGGTTCAAATCCAGCCCGGGCCCGCCAAACAACAATGATGGCTGCAACCAAAAAATAGCTGGGCGTTGTGGCAGGTGCCTGTGGTCCCAGCTACTTGGGAGGCTGAGGCAGGAGACTCACTTGAGCCCAGGAGTTAGAGGTTGCAGTGAGCTGTGATGCCACCATGACACTCTACCCAGGGGAACAGCATAAGGCTCTGTCTCAAAAAAAAAAAAAAAGAAGTAGACATTTACGTACCTAACAACAGAGCTTTTACATGAAGCAAAAACTATCAGGATTAAAGGGAGAAATACATAATTCAACAATAATAGTTGGAGACTTCAATAATCTACTTTCAGTAATGAATAGCACAACTAAATAGAAGATCAACAAGCAGATAGGTGAGGGGGACAAATGCAACTTGGACTCTACCTAATAAACATAAACAATACAACCTAATCACCTATACCCTCATATTAATGTGAAAATTTAAAAATCCAAGGAACTAGAAGGTTGAACTTATAAACCAAAAAGAACACTTCATCTGACAACTGCAGAATACACACTCTTCTTAAGAGCATATGAAACATTCTCTATAATAGAACATAAATTAGGCCAAGAAATTAAAAGGACTAAAATAACACAAAGAATGTTCTTCAATCAAAATGGGTGAAAATTAAATACCAATAATAAAAGGAAATTTGGAGATTTACATGAACAAAAGTTAGAAATAACTTGCGAAGTTCTCCAAGCTCTAGAAGGCCCCTTCCTCCTCAGCCCAGTTCTCCACACTTTTGGCACTGTCTTAGGCAGCTGGCAATCTCAGATTTTTGCGAAAGCCCTTCTCCCATCCCCTATACCAGACATACACTGATCACACTTGATCCCAAAATCAAAACAACTGGGGGAAGAAGAGGCTTTTGAAATTGCAACAGTTTGTCATGTAGCCCTGCTTTTCCCTGGAAAAAAATGTCCTCAGGTATATATTTCCACTTCTATGGCCAGTCTATAAAATATCCAAAAGAAAGATCTTCTCAAAAGAAGGGAACTAATATTTATAAAGCACTTCCAAGAGCAAGACACTTTACATATTCTAAAATCCATGCTTAGGAAACCTCCCATGGAATTACTGCCCCATTCTACAGAGGAAACTGAGGCTCTCCTATTAAGTGGCAGAAGTAAGATTCAAATCTTTTTTTTTTTTAAGACAGAGCCTCAAGTTATCCCCCTGGGTAGAGTGCCATGGCATCACAGCTCATAGCAACCTCCAACTCCTGGGCTCAAGCGAGTCTCCTGCCTCCGCCTCCCAAGTAGCTGGGACCACAGGCGCCCGCCACAACGCCCAGCCATTTTTTGGTTGCAACC
>CAUYQV010153123.1:0-42839 GCA_963574575.1 Galagoides demidoff
GGCGGGCGCCTGTGGTCCCAGCTTGGGAGGCGGAGGCAGGAGACTCGCTTGAGCCCAGGAGTGGGAGGTTGCTATGAGCTGTGATGCCATGGCACTCTACCCAGGGGGATAGCTTGAGGCTCCGTCTCAAAAAAAAAAAAAAGTTTGTGCTGTTTTAATCTCTTTCATGCAGGCTTTTCAGCACTTCCAAATAGTAAACTGGGTTAACTGTGTCCAGCTGCCATAAATTCATAGTGAATAATCCCTCTGGTGTCAAAAAAGATTATGAGTAGCAACATCATTTTGACTCTTGATTTGGATTGATGGAAATTTTTCGTCATGGAGAATTGGCTGACCTCCACTGTGCACTTTGATGCTTTGTTTCAGGATCATTTTGTACTCTCATATTTATCACAAGTGATAACATGGTCCAAAACATCATCTTGCCTCTCCAAAAGGTCTTGGCAAACTTCAACTCTCCTTCGCATTTGTTCATAGTGAGCTCCTTTGTGACCATTTTTGTACACATCTTTCTCATGGTAAGATTTTCAGTAAAGATTTTCCTGTTTATCTGTTGATGTTTACTTGGTCTCCTATGCTTCTTACAGTTCGCTGATGATTTTGGTGCACAATCTGATGGATTTTTGATGTTTTCATCAGTCCTGATTGTTACTGGCCACCCTGATCTCTCATCATCAGTGACACTTTCTCTCTCCTCAGGAAAACGCTTAATACACTTGTACCTTGGCTTTAGAGAAAAGGAATTATTGCTATGGGTCTGGTTGGATTTCATAAATGTTACAGACTAGTGACTTCCATGAACCTATGATTCTGTCCTCCCCTTATGTGAATGGCTGTGTTAATTGCAGTAAGCTTGTCCTGTGTCATTATTGGATATTTGGGTGTGTAGAGGAGGCAGATAATTTGTATTTTCATTTTCTTTTCCTGGTCTTCAGATCAAGAATTGTCCTCAAGGAATTCCATTAAGGAGCTCATCTTAATTTTGACTTTGGACCAGTGCTCAAAAGGGATAGGACTTTTGGGAGCCTTGGGAAATGTGGGGTGCATGTTTTCATGTGAGATGAATGTGAATAATTTGTGGGCAGAGGACATATTATGGATGGTTGAAGATGACTGCAAATTCTTTGCTACTTCTCTCACTGATGGGAAGAGTCTAATTTCCTTTTTCTTGAATTGGGGCTGGTTTTAGTGACTTACTTGACCAATAGAATGTTACAGAAGTGATGTTTTGAGGCAGTAAGAAGTCTGCAAATTCCACCCCGGTCTTGTGGAATAATGTCTCTCGGAGCCTGACACATAAGATATCTGACAATAGTGAGGCTGCTGTGTTTTATGGGTGCTCAAGCAAGCCATATAGAGAGGCTGTGTGTGGAGATAGAGGGGTTTGGAGTGCTGGGCAGCTTCAGGTGTTTTAGCACTAAAGTTTTGGGAGTCCAAATATTGTGGGTGTAAATGAACCATTCCCTTTTTACTTGTCCCAATTCCTGACTCACAGATTCATGAGGAAAATAAAAGATTATTTTTGTTTTAAGCTACTAAGTTTGGAGTTTTTCATTATTTATACACAAATAATTAAAATACTCCCCTTCCCTTTTAGGGATCTCACTGCTTTGTGTATTTTCTGGAATCTAATTTGGTCCTATCCTACTTCATCAGAAACATTATTTTGTTCTTAAGCCTCACTGGATGATAGAGTTATACTCCCTTCCCCTCTCCTATCAAGGAAGTCTTCTCAGTCCATTTGTAAACCAGTAGATTCAGAGTGATACAATGGAAGTTAAGCTGACTGAATCACAACTTTGGTACCTCTGAATTTCAACGTAGCCCGAAGAAGATTCTAATAGGGACAGGAGTAAACAGAAGTTCCTGCCCAAAGACAACATCCTGTTATAAACAACATACAGATTACTGAGGCAATTACAAAATAATGTTGGGGAGGTGAAGCAAGATGGTGGACCAGAAGGATAGTCCAGCTGAACTCTCCTAGAACAACTGGGGAAAAAGAGAGAATCCAGCCATACATGGTGCCGGGACCCTACCCAGAGTCATAGCTCCTGGAGCACAATAAGAAGGTAGTGAGCTGGATGCAGAATATGATCCCAAGTGGTGGAAATCTGATGAATTAGGCAAGTGATTGTAACCAGCTGGGATTGGCTAGCCTCCTCACAGAGGTCCAGGGCAGGAGGAAGACTTTCTAGAGTTTTCAGTAGTTGGACGAAGCAGTGAGTTGAGTGCAAATCTTGGAAGAGTGGACAGACTTGAACAATATACAGCAACCAGATTTGAATGTCAGTTGGAGTGGATTTGCCATAGGTTTGGTGGCTGGTGAGGCAGCCATACTGGGAAGGCCTTGGTGGCCAGGGTGCTGCCATTGTGGGAAGGTCATGAGAAGGTCTTAGCAGGGGCCTAAACTATGGCTATCTTAATTCTGCCTGCCAGGATCAGAATTCTACTCCTGGGACAGGATGAAGGACTCCAACACCCCATGGGAACTGAAGTCAAGAAGCACTGTGATACCTGCCCCTGAAGGATTCTTGTGAGCTTTAACATCCCAACCTGGTAGGGTATGAATGCTGAGGAAACAATCAGGTGATTACTGAAGGCAACTAAGTTTGGAATAAGGACCATAGAGGTTGCTGGCTGTGCTCTGTCCCTTAAAAATCCACAGGGCCACCTCATGTCCTGGCAACATATTGCATGTAATCAAGAGCAAGGACTTTGTTTGAAACAAAAGAGGTGGTGAAAAGGAAAAAAGAGGACAAGGAGGTGAACAAGAAGAAAGAACACATGAGGAGGAACCAACAGAAAAATTCAGCCAATAGGAAAAACCGAACAGAGGAACTCCCCCAAGGGATCATGAAGCAACTACTGCAAGAGACTTCACCTATAAAGATTAATGGACCTGACAGAAAGGGAATTTAAAATATGGATGATAAAGACAATAAAAGGAATGGATGAGAAAATGGAAAGACAGAACCAAAAGTTGGACAAGAGATATATAGAATATAGAAAGGATATAGTGGAGCTTAAGGAAATGAAGAAGACAATCAGGGTATGTAAAGATGCAGTAGAAAATATCAAAAATAGGTTAAACCATAGAGAAGAAACAACCTCAGAGCTAGAGAATAAAGTTTTTGAGTTAACTCAGGTAGTTACAGAGGCAGAAAAGAAGAGAGAGAAACCAGAACAGGCACTTAGAGAACTCTGAGACTCCATGAAGCATTCAAACATATAAATAATAGGGATTCCTGAAGGGGAAGAAGATTGTCCCAAAGGAATGGAAGCCCTATTGCAGACTATCATAAATGAAAACTTCCCAAGTTTACTAAAGACCCCAACACACTCCTTTTAGATCAATATCGAATCCCAGTTCATCACAATTCAAACAGAGCTTCTCCAAGACACAGTGTAATGGACCTGTCCAAAGTCTAGATGAAAGAAAAAATTCTGCAAGCAGCCAGGAGTAAGTGCCAACTAACCTACAGAGGCAGAGCCATTAGAATGACAGCAGACTTTTCAACAGAAACCTTCCAAACCAGAAGAGCAT
Organism: Galagoides demidoff; assembly: GCA_963574575.1. Lineage (NCBI taxonomy): Eukaryota > Metazoa > Chordata > Mammalia > Primates > Galagidae > Galagoides > Galagoides demidoff. The sequence continues at coordinate 3,548 of CAUYQV010153123.1, forward strand.
GGTCATTCACCTTCAACATTCTTAAACAATTTTCAGCCTAGAATGTTGCCTGCTAAACTAAGCTTCAAAATTGATGGAGAAATCAAATCTTTTGTGGAAATATGAGTACTGAGGAAATTCACCTCAGCAAGACCAGCTCTAGGGTGGCGCCTATGGCTCAAAGGAGTAGGGCGCCAGCCCCCTATACCATAGGTGGTAGGTTCAAACCCGCCTCTGACCAAAAACTGCAAAAAAAAAAAAAAAAAAAAAAAAAACAAACAAACAAGACCAGCTCTACAAGAAATAGACATAGTCTCAACACTGACCATCACAATGGACCATCAACAAAGTAAACACCCAGAAGCTAAAGGTCAAAACTTAGCTTCCATAATGACATAAAGGACAAAACTATACAATGGACTTTTACAAAATAAAATGAATAGAACTCCACCACACTTATCAATTCTCTCAATAAATGTCAATGGACTGAATACACCACTGAAGAGACACAGGCTGGCTGATTGGATAAAAAAGCATAAACCATCCATATGCTGCCTTCAGGAGATACATCTAACCTTGAAGAACAAATCAAGACTCAGGGTTAAGGGATGGAAAACAGTATCTCAAGCAAATGGAAATCAGAAGAAAGGAGGAGTCACAATCTTATTTTCAGATACGAGCAGATTTAAAGCAAATAAAGTTAAGAAAGACCAAGATGGACACTTTATACTGGTCAAATAAACAGGAAAACAAGAAGACATTTCAATTTTACATATATATGCACCCTATTTAAATGCTCTCAGATTTATGAAATAGACCTTGATGGGTCTGAGCAATAGGATATCCCATAATATCATGATAGTCAGGGACTTTAACAACAGAACTGGACAGGTCCTCTAACCAGAAACTAAACAAAGATACAAAGGACTTAAATGTAACCCTACAACAAATGGGATTAGTAGACATATACAGAACACAAAGCTTAGGAATATACATTTTTCTTGTCAGCCCATGGTACATACTTCAAAATCAGCCACATCCTAGGATACAAATCAAATCTCAGCAAAATTTTTTTAAAAAATAGAAATTATAACTTGTATCTTCTGAGACCACAAGGTGATAAAGGTGAAACTCAACTCCAACAGAAGTGTTCATCCACACACAAAGACTTGGAAATTAAACAAACTTATGCTGAATGATAGCTGGGTTCAGGAAGAGATGAAAGAGGAAACCAAATTCCTCAAACATAACAACAATAAAGACACAAGTTACCAAAACCGGTGGGATACGGCAAAAGCAGTCTTAAGAGGGAAATTTATCACATTAGATGCCTACATCTGAAAAACAGAAAGAGAATCATCAAAAAATTCATGAACCATCTTACAGAATTGGAAAAAGAAGAACAATATAAGCCCAAACTCAGCAGAAGAAAAGAACCCAATTACATCAGAGATTTATGAAACGGAAAACAAAAGAATCAATCATAAAATTAACAAAACACAAAAAGTTTTTTTTTGTTGTTGTTGTTGGGGGGCTCAGCACCTGTAGCTTAGTGAGTAGGACACCAGCCACACACCAACACTGATGGGTTCAAGCCCAGTCCGGGCCTGTTAAACAATGACAACTGCAACCAAAAAATAGCCAGTTGTTGTGGCAGGCACCTGTAGTCCCAGCTACTTGGGAGGCTGAGGCAAGAGAATTGCTTAAGCCCAAGAGTTTGAGGTTGCTGTGAGCTGTCAAACCAAAGAAGAGCTTATACCCATACTACAGAAATTATCCAAAAAAATTGAGAAGGAAGGGATCTTCCCCAACATGTTCAAAAAAGCAAATATCACCCTGATACCAAAACCAGGAAAAGACCCACCTAAAAGGAGAAGTTCAGATCAATTTCACTAATGAATATGGATGCAAAAATTCTCAATAAAATCCTAGCCAATAGATTATAGCTACACATTAAAAAAGTCATTCATCATAATCAAGTAGATTTCATCCCAGGGAATGCAAGGCTGGTTTAACATATGCAAGTCCATAAGCATAATTCAGCATCTCAACAAAAGCAAAAACAAGACCATATGATCTTCTCAATAGATGCAGAAAAAGCATTTGATAAAATTCAGCATCCTTTTCTAATTAGAACACTTAACAATTTAGGCATAGGTGGCACATTTCTGAATCTGATTGAAGCCAGTATGACAAGTCCAGAGCTAATGTTATACTGAATGGAGTAAAACTGAAAGCTCTTCCCCTTAGAACTGGAACCAGACAAGGTTGTCCTCTGTCGCCACTACTATTCAACACAGTGCTGGAAGTTCTAGCCAATACTAGCAGGCAAGATAAGGAAATGGGGGCAGAGAAGGTCAAACTCTTGCTCTTTGCTGACAATATGATCTTATATTAGAGAATTTCATAGACTTAACCACAAGACTCCCGGAAGTGATCAAAAAATACAGCAATGTCTCAGGATATAAATTTGATGTCCACAAATATGCCAATAACAGCCAAGATGAGAAGCTAATCAAGGACACAATTCCCTTTACAATAGCTTCAAAATAAAAGAAAAAGATATACCTAAGAATATACCTAAAAAGGAGGTTAAGGAACTCTAAAAAGAAAATTATGAAACCCTAAGACAAGAAATAGCAGATGATATTAACAAATGAAAGAACATACCATGTTCACAGCTGGGAAGAATCAACATTGTAAAAATGTCTATACTACCTAAAGCAATCTACAGGTCCAATGCAATCACCATTAAAATACCATCATCATACTTTCAAGATTTAGAAGAAATAATTCTTCATTTATAATGGAAGTAGAAAAAAACCCATATAGCCAAGGCCTTTCTTAGTAATAAGAACAAAGCTAGGGGTATCACCCTACTAGATTTTTGCCTATACTACAAGGCCATAGGGATCAAAACAGCATGGTATTGGCACAAAAATAGAGACACTGACATTTGGGACAGAATAGAAAACCAATGAAACTAACCTCTTACAGCCACCTGATTTTTGATAAATCAAACAAGAATATACCCTGGAGGCTCATGGCCTATAGCTCAGCGAGTAGGGTGCCAACCACATACACTGAGGTTGGTGGATTTGAGCCTGTCCTGGGACAACTGCAACAAAAAATAGCCAGGCATTGTGGCAGGCACCTGTAGTCCCAGCTACTTGGGAGGCTGGAGCCAGAGAAGTGCTTAAGCCCAAGAGTTTGAACTATGACACCACAACACTCTACTGAGGGTGACGCAGTGAGACTCTGTCTCAAAAAAAAAAAAAAAAAAAGAACATACACTGGGGGAAAGAATCCCTACTCAACAAATGGTGCTGGGATAACCACATGTAAAAGACTGAAGCTGGACCTACACCTCTCACAACTTAAAAAATTTTCAAGATGAATAAAAGATCTAAGGCATGAAACAATAAAAATCCCCAAAGAAAGTGTGGGAAACACTTGAAGATATTAGATTGGGTAAAGATTTTATGAAGAAGACTTCCATGACAATTGCAACAACAAAAATAAATGAGACTTAATTAAACTGAAAAGCTTCTGTATAACTAAGGAAACAGCAACCAAAGCAAACAGACAACTTTCAGAATGGGAAAACATATTTGCATATTATGAATCAGATAAAAGCTTGATAATGAGAATCTATAAAGAACTCAAATTAATAAAGAAAAAAAAGACCCAACAATCCCATATATCACTGGGCAAGAAAGATGAATAGAACCTTCTCAAAAGACAGACATGGCTAACAAACATATGGAAAAATGCTCATTGTCCCTAATCATCAGAGCAATGCAAATCAAAACTATACTGAGATAACACCTAACCCCAGTGAGAATGGCCCACATCACAAAGTCTCAAAACTACAAATGCTGGCGTGGATATGATGAGAAGGGAACAGTGTTACAATGCTGGTGGGACTGAAAACTAATACAACCTTTTTGGAAGGAAGTAAGGAGAATACTCAGATAACTCAAATTAGACCTCCCATTTGATCCTGCAATCCTTATTACTGGGCATCTACCCAGAAGAAAAAAAATTCTTTGATCATAAAGACATTTGCACTAGACTATTTACTGTAGCTCAATCGATAATCACCAAAATGTGGAAAAAGCATAACTGCCCACCAACCCAGGAATGGATTAACAAGCTGTGGTATACGTACACCATGGATTACTATTCAGCCACTAAAAAAGTGGAGACTTTACATCTTTTGTACTAACCTGGATGGAAGTGGAACACATTCTTCTTTAGTAAAGCATCATAAGATTGGAGAAGCAAGAATCCAATGTACTCTATTTCAACATGAAGGCAGATGAGCTGACACAAGGTGGGGAGGTAGCAGAATGAGCAAGTGGGGAGAGGGGAGGAGGGAGGAGGATGGGGGGGTCATTGGTGTATGGCACACGGCTTGGAGGTGGGAAAAATAAAATAAAAATAATAATAGTCTATGAATAATAAATGTAAGTAGGGTTATAATAAACATTACAAACCATGCAACATTTTTTTTGACCTCTGGAGACCACACATTCATTCAAAGTCTGAAGATGCTTGGGAGCACATCCTACACCTCAAGTTTCTAGGTGATAACCCTATTTAGCCCCAGGTTCCAGCTACTTCAGAAGAGTAAGTATAGCATTCGGTTGCTGTCAACAACAAAATCAAAGATCAAGAAGAGAATCAGAAATAACGGCAGGAAGCAAGTGTTTTTGCAATGGCTATGAGAAGGAAATGACCATTATTCACTAATGGGTTTCAAGAAATAAAGACTAAAAACCCTGGATAATCCAAATTCTTGCCTTTCTGTGCTGCAAGCCCTTGGTACATCTCTAAAGTTTCCAGTGCATTTGGCGTGATTTTAGTTACTATTTTATTTTCTTACCATGAACTCCCATTTGACATCTTGAAATATAACGCTGTGACTCTATATGATTTTACTCAAAGTTTTAATGGAATATACATTTTCTGCTTAATATTAACATTGATGCATTCGTAGTGCCAATCAATCCAATTTGGCAGGCGTTTTATTTCAAAACTATCATATGGAGCAATTTCCCCTTCAAGACATTTCACTCTGTTGCTGTCAAAGAGAGTTGAAAAAAACCCTTAAAAGTCTGTAGCGGTTATGGCCTTCTTTGGATACAGAGTTTAGCAGAAGAAATCCTTAGAACCAACTTTTAAAAGACTACTACTTCTTGGAAGAAGAATTATGCACAGAATTAGATTGTTATGTACTCTTGGGTTATATTCCTAGAAGGCACATAGGAACTGATATTCTTCATAGATACGTGCTAGTGGGAAAGAACAATCAAGCATTCTAATAATTAACGATACCAAAGGTCTCATAATATTTTCATAAAATTGTTGGCAGGTTTGGGAGCTTGGGCAATTAGTTTATCCCTTGCCAGCAAAATTTAATTCTCTTCTTGGTAGTGATAATCTAACCATTATAATTTATAATCAAAGTAGACAATACATCCAATTACATGTATAAATAATCCATTTTAAAGGGTTGATAATTATAATTATCTATAGGTTCAAGCATTACTAGTAATGATGATGGCTTTGTTAACAATGTTTCTAAAATCCTTGGAATCTGAAAGCCTCTACTACATTCTTCTGGATGCCTCAGTCACAGCTCCTTAAAAATGGGTTGGATCTTCAGAAATATAAAAATATCATTTAGAACCTAGATTTGTGAATAAGATACAGGTTAAAACTGTAAATGAAAGCTAAGTAATATCACTTAACAGGAGTGTGATTTTACTTCCGAAAGCCACCCACCAATGTATATCACATCTCCTGTGCTCCCCCTTGGGCAGAACTTTGTGACTGTGTCATCTGATAGGGAACGGAGCAAGTGGTACTTGGTGACTTAGCAGGGTATGTTAAGTTATACCCTGCTATATCAATGCCACACTCTGTCTTGTTTTCTCGGGATGCTTGCTCCTGGCACCCAGCGACTGTGCTCAGAGGAAGCTAACCAGGCGAGCTCCTGCACAGGTGTCCCAGCTGATAGCCCATGTCAACCACTGGACAGGTGAGTGAGCCTTAGATGATTTCGACTCAGTCATTTCCAGCCTGGGAGTTATTCCAGTTGAGGCTGCATGGAGCTGAGATGATGTGTCTCTGGCAAGCTCTACTCACAGACTATGAATAAAATGAATGATTGTCGGTCTTTGAACAGTAAATGTGGATGATCTGTTACTCAGTAATAGAGAACTGAGACAGACTTTGGTACCTGGAGATGAAGTGCTGCCACGTGGCATTGGCTTTGGGACTAGGGAGTTCGGAGTTGGGAGGGCTTGGAGGAGACAGTGTGTGGGCAGGGACCTAACGGGCTCCGAGGAAGCTGTCAGTGAGGGCTAAAACGAAATTGAGGAGCGTGTTACTAGAAGCTGGGAGGAAAAAGACTTTTGTTTTATCGAGGTGGAGAGCGGGCTCTCAAGTCATCTGCAGTAATACTGAAGATAGGAAATGTACCTAATGTAGCCAATAATCTAGTTAAGAAGATTTGCAGGCAAAATCCTGAAAATGCCACCTGATTTCTCACTGGTTATGCATTAGAAGAGAGATAAGAGAAAGAACTGTTAAATATAAGGAGCCAGGACTTGCTGGGTACAAAAATTAAACTGTTTCTCATTTCCAGCATCTCCAGATGGTAAATGATGCTTGAATTAAGAAATGGCTTCTAGGCAAATCAATGGTGCTGCAGAAAAATGTGATCTACATATAAAGCCAAGGGCACGACTGGAACTCCCTTTGTTAAGACCTCAGAAAGACTTACGGTGGTGTTTTACAGAGCTTTTCAGTCAAAAATTCAGACAAATCTCTTTCTGAAGGTCTTAAGGAAATGTCTCACAAACGCTCCCTGTTCAATGATGGGGCACCTGAAGATCTTGTCCCATAGAAGTCCCATGAAGATTTCTCCTCTTTGGTGGAGATTTGTAGATGTGGCTTTTATGTAATACAGTGGATTGGAAATTAATACACAAAAATCCCATAAGATTTTTTAAAAGTATATTGCTTGGACTTAAAGTAAAAAAGACAGAACAAAATGAAGAGGCCATTGGACCCCAAAACTTCTAGAGGCAGGAAATAGTCTGAGAAAACTGCTCATGGCAAACACGGGCTACATTTACTGAAAAGGAAGGCAGAAGGCAGAGGGCAGAAGTCTTTCTGAGCAGTGGGGTTTGTGATGCTGACCCTCTGTCTGTCCTACTGTTGAATGTTGGTATATGTCAGTGTGTCACTTGTCTCTTTAGTTCACAGTTCTTCAGAATGCTACTCAAGGAGCTTAACTCAGAAGCTGTTCCCAAGGAGCCTTGCCACACTTAGACCTAATGGACTGTATGTTGATACCATAATGATAAGAGACTTAGGGCTCTTGGAGGAGAGGTGTAAGTGTATTTTGTACGTAGGAGAGATGTCGTCAAGGCCTGTTTAATCTTCTTGAGTATTTCCTCTTCCTCCTTTTCTACATTCCCTTTACCACTGCCTTAGTTTGAGCCCTCAGCCTTTCTCACCTAGATGACCTCAGTGGCCTCCATAAAGGAGGTCCTTCGTCCAGTTTTTCCCTTTGCTCCAAACTATCCTCCAAATTGCTGCAACAGCAGTCTTAATACAATTAAAATCTCATCATGTTACTGTCTAGCTTAGAACTCCTCAGGGATTCTCCATTGTCTACTGATGAATGTGAAACTCTTAGCACGGTAGACAGAGGCTTCCATTCTCTCTTCATTTGCTTGTCTTTACAGCATCTCTCACCTACTGTCTTCATGTGCTACCTCTCATTGCAATCCCACAGAAAACGTGTACAAGACTTTGTCTAGACTGCACTCATGTGTTAGATCCTTGTTGAATCCTTATTGATATGCTTCCTGCCCCAAAGAAGAACCAACTCTTACAGCATTTTATAAGCTCTTAGAATCATTTATAACTCATTGAACTTTTTTTTTTTGATAGAGTCTCCCTCAGTTGCCCCAGGCTAGAGTGCCCTAGCATCATAGCTCACAGCAACCTCAAACCCTTGGGCTCAAGTGATCCTCTTGCTTCAGCCTCCCAAGTAACTGGGAACTACAAGCACCCACCACAATGCCCAGCTATTTTTCTTTTAGTAGAGATGAAGTCACTCTTGCTCAGGCTGGTCTCAAACTCTGGAGCGCAACTGGTCCACTAGCCTTGGCCTCCCAGAGTGCTGGGATTATAGGCAGAAAGAAATCTCAGAGCCACCATGCCCAGCCATTATTGCACTTTTAACAACTTTTTGCCTTTATATCAGTGATTCTCAACCTTCCTAATGCCTCCTAATGCCACGACACTTTAATACAGTTCCTCATGTTGTGGTGAATCCCAACCATAAAATTATTTTTGTTGCTAATTCATAACTGTAATTTTGCTACTGTTATGAATTGTTAATGTAAATATCTGAGATGCTAGATGTATTTTCATGGTTACCAAGGGATCGCAACCCACAGGTTGAGAACTGCTGCCTTATATGCTTTCAGGTCTCTTGTCTTCTTCTACCAGATCACATAGTTCATTTAGGAAAGAATCATTATCTTATTGTATTTATAACCTTGAGCCAAATACAGTCTCTAACACATAGTATTTAATAACTATTTGTTAAATGATTTGAAGCCCAAGTAAAGGTGATTTTCTTTAATATTCTACTTTTATAGAAGAACAATTAAGAAAAACTATCACAAAATTGATAGATAAGTATGAAAATTCCCACAAAGAAGCTTTTACACACACACACATGCACATACACAGGCACTTTTCTTCTTTTTTTGAGACAGGGTCTCACTCTGTTGCCTAGGCTGGAGTGCAGTAGCATTGCTCACTACTACCTCAAACTCCTGGGCTCAAGCAATCCTTAGCCTCCCAAGTAGCTAGGACTCTAGGTGCACACTACCATGCCTGGCTAATTTTTAATTTTTTTTTTTTTTTTGGTAAAGATGAAGTCTTGCTATGTTTCCAGTCTGGTCTAAGAACTACTGGCTTCAAGCAGTCCTCCTGCCTTGGCCTCCCAAAGTGCTAGGATTACAAGGGTTAGGATTACAAGCATGAGCCACTGTGCCCAGGCACACACACTTGCACACACATTTAACCTGAAATTCTATTACTTGTGAAACTAAAAAAAAAATTGAATCTCATAATGAAGATTTCAGGGTATTGTTTCCAATTCATTTTAAATAAATATCTTCTCTAAAGTTCAACGTATTTTTTGTTTCTTTCAAATTCTGTGGATATTGATATGCGTGTATGGTGTGCAGTGTCTGGCAACTTGCAGTTAACAGAATGGGAAACTATTTTGGGTGAACAAAAATCATCTGTATTGATGGCTTAACAGCAACTGTAGCAAAATACTGGCCAGAGGTATTTTTTAAATAATAATTCTCAAAATAATACAATGTCAATAAAAGTTTTGTTTGAAAGCTTATAAATAATTAAAATAAAATCCTTATGGTTATTTTGTGATTGAAAAATACAAAGTAAGATAAGTGGTATAAAATGTAGAGTCATATGGTAAGCCCTTATCATATTGGGGCTCTTGATAGACAAGTAGGTAGAGGCTCAGATTTCACGGATTAAGGGATGTCAAGATAGTTCAAAAGGATATAGAGAATGGAAAACCTGGAAAATAGGATTTATTGAAGTTATTAGTATTATTTAAGATAATAATGGCTGATTTAATAATGCCTTTCAAGCATATGAAGCAACTATGCCAAAGATAATGAGTGTCCTCTCATTAAACCATGAAAAGATGCAAACAAAACTATACAGACATTTATTAAGTGTTAGATAACTTACCTTGGTCAACTTACTTAAAAATCATAATTGCATGCTGAGGAAGTCATATTTCCAGATGAGAAAATAGGTTCAGATAGTTAAAAATATTGTCAGAAACTTCTGTTTTCAGCTTCAACATAGTAAGAACTTGGATATTATCACTTGCATCCTTAAAAAAGGAAAACCTGAGCAACCAAAAATAAACTATTTTTCTTGATTTAGAAATTAAAGGATACAATACAGGGCCAAAGAAGAAGTCTCAGGAGAAACTGAAAATTATTTCAACTCGATGAAAAAGAAAAATACAACTTATCAAAATTTACAGGATATAGTAATAGCAGTGTTTAGAGGGAAATTCACAGCTTTAGATGCATATATTAGAAAAAGAAGATATAAAATCATTCATCTAAGTTTTTGCCTTAGGAAACTAGAGAAAAAGGGGTAAGTTGCACTTAAAGTAAACAGAAGAAAAATAATAAAAGTTAGAGCTGAAAGCAATGAAATTGAAACTAAGAAATCAGTAGAGAAAAATCACAAAACTAAAAATTGTTTTCTGAAAATATTAATAAAATTTGTAAACTCTAGTCTAACACAGAAAAAGAGAGACTATGTAAGTTACCAATATATTAGAAATAAAGGAGATGTCATTGCTACTGATGCCAAAGACATTAAAAGATAAAAATGGAATATTAGTAAGAATTCTATGTCCCCAAATTTGATAAATGAAATGGATCAATTCTGCGAAAGACAGAAACTATCTAAACCAACACAAAAACCTGTATTTATAAAAAAAATCAAATATATGTAAATAATTAACAACCTTCAAAAACAGAAAGCACCAAGCCCAGATGGTTTCACAGATGAATTTTATCAAATGTTTAAAAAGAAAGTAACACCAGTTCTCCATAAAGTCTTCCAGGAGGCTCGGCTCCTGTGGCTCAATCGGCTAAGGCGCTGGCCACGTACACCTAAGGTGGCGGGTTCAAATTCTCAGCCTGCCCGCCAAACAACAATGATGGCTGCAACCAAAAAATGGTCGGGCGTTGTGGCGGGCGCCTGTGGTCCCAGCTACTTGGGAGGCAGAGGCAGGAGACTCGCTTGAGCCCAGGAGTTGGAGGTTGCTGTGAGCTGTGATGCCATAGCACTCTACCCAGGGGGACAGCTTGAGGCTCCATCTCAAAAAAAAAAAAAAAGTCTTCCAGGAAACAGAAGCAGAGAAAACACTTCTAACTCATTCTGTGAGGTCCAATACTAAAGCCAGAGTAAGATATTACAAAGGAGAAACTACAGATAAACGTTTCTCATGAAAAAGAGAAAAAAATTCCCAAGAAAATATTAGTAAGTTGAATATAACAATGCAGAAAAGAATTATTCATAATGACCAAGTGAGATCTATCATAGGTATGCAAAGCTGGATCAACACTAAAAAATCAATCAGTGGGGGCGGTGCCTGTGGTGCAAAGGAGTAGGGCGCCGGTCCCATATGCCGGAGGTGGTGGGTTCAAACCCAGCCCTCGCCAAACACTGCAAAAAAAAAAAAGTCAATCAATGTTACTTCCTCAACAGTATGAAGTAACTACATGAGCATCATCCATTGACGCAGAAAAAGCATTTCACAAAATTGAACACTCATTCATGATACAAAGTGTCAGGAAACTAGGAATAAAGAAGAATGTCATCTTCATACAGAACAAATACAATCATCCTACATGAATGGTATACTTAATGTTGAGAAACTGTCTCCCCTAAGATTGGAACCAAGGACGTGATGCCTTCTGTTACCATTCCCATTCAACATTTTACTAAAAAGTCCTCACTATTTCAATAAGTAAAATAAAAAATAAATCTAGACAAGATCTTTTCTTTACTTATTGAACTAGTGAGGACTTTTAGTAAAATGGGAAGGAAGAAATAAAATTGTCTTTGTTCACAGATAACATCATCATCTGTGTAGCAAATCTTAAGGAGTCAGCAAAGAACTCCTGGAACTGATAAGTGAGTACATTAAGGTTATAGGACACAAAATTAATATATACATTTGATTGCTTTCCAGCATACCAGCAATAACCAATTGGAATTTGAAGTTTATAAAGCTATCATTTCTAGTAGCTCTAAAAAGAAAAGAAATATGTACATATCAACAAAATACATATAGGATCTATATATGGAAAACTATACATCAATCTCAGATTGATATATTTATACATTAAAACTCCAATGAAAGATTTAAATAAATGGAGAGATATTTTGTGTTCCTGGATTAGAAGACTCAATATTAAAAGATGTCACTTCTTCTCATATTGATCTTTAAGTGAATACAATCCAAATCAAAATTGCAAGAAACTACATTGTGGATATCAACAAACTGGTTCTACAGTTTATAGAGAAAAAGCAAAATATTTAGAATAGTTAACACACTACTGAAGAATAAAATTAGAGTACTCACAGGGCCCAAGGCTAAGATTTACCACAAAACTACAGCAGTCAAGACAGCAGGGGTTTGGTAAGACAACAGATATATGGATTAATGGGGAAAAATAGAGTCCAGCTCTCCATGTGAATATAGTCAATTCATCTTGACAAAGGAGCAAAGGCAATTCAATGGAGAACGAATACCCTTTTCAGCAAATGGTGATGGCACAATTGTAGAAAATTTGTTTAGAAAAATTTTCTAAACATACATGTAGAAAACTAAATCTAGACAAAGATCTTACACCTTCCAAAATATTTCTGCTCAAAATGGACCAGGGTTTTGTGTGGATATAAGTTTCTAAATCAGTTGGGTACTAACCTAGAAGTGCAATTATTGGATTATATTTCATAAATTTCAAATATAAAACTTATAGGAGAAAGCATAGAAAAAAATCTGGGTGATGATGGAATTGGTGATGATTTTTTTAGATGCAACATCACAATCACAATCGATAAAAGAAAAAATTGGTTAAGCAAAGCTTTACTAAAATTAAACACTTCTGCTCTGTAAAGAGAGACTGTTAAGAGAATGAAAGACATGCCACAGGCTGGGACAGAGTAATTGCCAAACACATATCTGATGAAGGGGATTGTGTGCAAAATATACAAAGAACTTTAAAAACTCAACATTAAGAAAACAAACCAAGTAAAAAATGGGCAAATGTCTGAACAAATACCTCATCAAAAACACACAGGTGGAAACTGTATATCCTATTGGTAGGGAACTGCAAATTATAGCAACAATGAGCTACATACTTATTAGAGTGGCTAGAATAAACAAAACTGCCAATACCAGTTGCTGGTAGGGGCATGAAGCAACAAGGACTTTCATTCATTGCTGGTGGGAATGCAAAATGCTACAGACACCTTGGAAGTCTGGCAATTTCTTACAACATTAAACACCGTGTTAGCATCTAATCCAATAATTGCACTTCTAGGTATGGACCCGACTGATTTAGAAACTTATATCCAGACAAAAACCTGCAAATAAATGCTTATAGCAGCTTTATTTCACATTGCCAAAAACTGGAAGTAACGAAGATATCCTTCAACAAGTGAATGGATAAACAATGACTAAATGCTAGTATATCCATACAATGAAATATTATTGAATGATAAACAGAAATGAGTGATCACGTCCTGCAAAGACATGGATAAATCTGAGATGTATATTGCTAAGTGAGAAAGTTGGTTAGAACAGGCTATTATATGAGTCCAACTATATGACATGCGAAAAAGGCAAAAAAACACTCAGGTAATGATGAGAAGAGCCATGGCTTGGGGCTTGGCGGGAGAAGGGGAAGATTTAATAGGTTAAAAGGCAGTGTTTTCTGTTTTTAGGGTAGTGAAACTATTTTGTATGATACCTCAGGGGTAGATGCATGACACGATGCATTTGCCAAAACCTATAGATGTTTATAAGGGCTGGGAGAAAAAGATGCTGACCTAATTAACTTTGAAAGTGAGTGCAGTTGTGGCTGACGCCTGTAATTCTGGCCCTCTTGAAGGGTGAGGCAGGTGCATAGCTTGAGCTCAGGAGTTTAAGACCAGCCTGAGCAACAGCAAGACCCTGTCTCTATTAAAAACATAGAAAAATTAGCTGGGCATTGTGGAGCACACCTGTAGTCCCAGCTACTCAGGAGGCTGAGGCAGGAGGATTGCTTGAGCCCAGGATTTTGAGGTTGCCGTGAGCTATGATGACAAGAGCACTCTAGCCTGGGGCAACAGAGGTTGTCCTCAACCCCTAAAAAAGAAAATGAGTAGAGTTTATAAGACGAAAGGCACAGGAAACTGTACACTGTACTATTCCATAGTTGATAAAGTTGCTCCCTGTGATTGGTCAACGGTTGCTGCTGTTATGACATTGCTGTACATGTACAAGGACTGAACGGTTTCTGTAAAGGAATGGTGGTGGTGGAAACCAGGTATCTCACCGTGGGAGTGAGAGTTTATGGGTAAGAAAAGAGTGATAAAGGATTAAAGCCGTATGAACTCATGTTTAGCTTAATATACATGGTTACATATATGTATTTGTAGACATGTGTATATACATGGGTTACGATGCACACTAACTAATTTCTGCCTGTTAGCTGAGAGAGCCTATAACCGATGATATACCCCAGTAAAAACCAAACCTATTGCCCAGATATTGGCTCCTAATGCTAATTCCTCAGTAATGGGGACCAGAGCTTCCTGGAAAAATGGCTAATTCTAGGACTGGGTCTGGAAATAGACAAGATGAGCCAAGCTTGGAGCATCTTGTACACAGTGCCAGAAAGAAAGGAAGGGGTAACAAAGAAACAGTCTGCCGTGGAGGTACATAAAAAGGACACAGAAGTGAACAACAAAATAAATATAGCAGTACTGGATCATAACCCAAAGTATAAAGTAACCATAAGTCCACAGTGATATAAATAAGTGACTGGATGAATAAATAACTGGGAAGGAGAGACAATCTCCTGTGCAGAATTCCAAAAATTTATATGGACACTCGATCCTCAAGGTGGAGCGTGATGCCGTCTGTGTAGGTGTACGGTGCCTTCCTTCAGAATACAGTCCACAAAGGGGGAAAGACCAACTTGACAGTGGAGACACCTGACAAGCACTGCCTCAGTCAGGTGATGGAGTCCAACCTCAGCAGTGACAAACCCTGTTGTTGATGGCTTGTACCCTTGATAGGATGTATGCAAACCAGCACCTTACCTCTGTGGTCTTCCTGCCCCAAACTCAGTCTAACCACAAGAAAAACATGAGAAAAATCTCAATGGAGGGACATTCTGCAAAATACCTGACCAGTACTTCATTAAAAATGCAAGGCCATGGCTCAGTGCCTGTGGCTCAAGTGGCTAAGGCGCCAGCCACATACACCTAAGGTGGCGGGTTTGAATCTAGCCCAGGCCTGCCAAATAACAATGACAGCTGCAACCAAAAAATAGCCAGGCATTGTGGTGGGTGCCTGTGATCCCAATTACTTGGGAGGCTGAGGCAGGAGACTTGCTTGAGCCCAGGAGTTGGAGGTTGCTGTGAGCCATTATGTCATAGCACTCTACCCAGGAGGACAGCTTGAGGCTCTGTCTCAAAAAAAAAAAAAAAAGCAAGGTCATCAAAAATAAGAAATGCTTGAGAAACTGTCAAAGATGAGTTTAAGGAGACATGAAAATAAATGTTAAGTGGTAAGCAGAAAGGGATCCTGGAACAAGAAAAAGGACATTAGAAACCAAGGAAATGGCTTGGCGCCTGTGGCTCAATTGGCTAGGGCGCCAGCCACATATACCTAAGGTGGTGGGTTCGAATCTCCAGCCTGGGCCCACCAAACAACAATGATGGCTGCAACAACAACAAAAAAAAAATGGCCGGGCATTGTGGCAGGCGCCTGTAGTCCCAGTTACTTGGGAGGTGGAGGCAGGAGACTCGCTTGAGCCCAGGAGTTGGAGGGTACTGTGAGCTGTGATGCCATGGCAGTCTACCCAGGGGGATAGCTTGAGGCTGTGTCTCAAAAAAAAAAAAAAAAAAGAAACCAAGGAAATGTGATTAAATTAGGGAAGTTAATTCATTATAACAAATTATCTTATTAATTGTAAAAAATGTTAATAATAAGGGAACTGGCCAGGCATGGTGGTTCACCCTGTAATCTTAGCCCTCTGTGAGGCCGAGTAGGGAGGATTACTTGAGCTCAGGAGTTTAAGACCATTCTGAACAAGAGAGAGACCTTATCTCTGCTAAAAATAGAAAAATTAGACAAGTGCAATGGTACATATCTGTAGTCCCAACTTGCAAGACTGAGGCAGGAGAATTGCTTGAGCTAGGAGTTGAGGTTGTAGTGAGCTATGCTGACACCACTGCACTCTAGCCAGGGTGACAGGGCAAGACTTTAAAAACAAAAAGTTATATGGGAACTCTGCATACTATCATCTGCATTTTCCATAAATATAAAACCGTTGTAAAATAAAGTTCATTTGAAAAATTTAATAAGCTTGGTATTAGCTTAGTTTTATTTCCTGTTAACAGAAAATAAATAGCTATGTCAGAAATAGTGTTTTTATCAATTAATGAACCAGAAATCACAGAGGACATGGGTTTCATATGTCAATTTTTTTGTTAAATAAGAATTATTTCCATTTTATATTACTGAATTTTTTTTTTTTTTTTGAGACAGAGTCTTACTTTGTCACCCTCAGTAGAGGTAGCTCATAGCAACCTCAAACTCTTGCGCTTAAGTGATTCTCTTGCCTCAGCTGCCCGGGTAGCTGGGACTACAGGTCCCCACCACAACCCCTATTTTTAGAGATGGGGTCTTGATCTTGCTCAGGCTGGTCTCGAACCTGTGAGCTCAGGCAATCCACCTGCCTTGGCCTCCCAGAGTGTTAGGATTACAGGCATGAGCCATTGCGCCCGGCCTGAAAATGTTTTTAAAATGTTATCTGTATAATTATTTTCTTGCCTTGGCAGATGATGCACATAAATACAATCTAACCTTTCTTGGATGATTCTATTTAATTAAAACAAATAGCTACCAAATAAAATACCCTATCCTCCAAAACCCCCAGCCCCCTCAAACTTCCCAATGTTCTAAATGCAGTCAGAAACATAGTATCTATTATGTCCTTGATACTCTTTAGGCACTGGAAACACAGTTGTGAACAAAAAGTTTGTGCCATCAGGGAACTCATGTTCTAGTCAGGGAATGTGACTTGGCTCTGGAAAACAGTCTCCTAATTGACCTCCTTCCCATTCTTGTCTCCTATTAGACTAGCCTTCTTAAAAATCACTCTTCTACTGTACACCTTATAGGGTTAAGTCCGAAAGTCTCTAGACTGGATTGAAGGGTACTGACAACCTGGCTCTTACCTTCTCCCTCATGACATTTCCCATGTCCTCGTCCTAACTCTGATGGGCTATCTTCTCACTGCTTGATTTCTTCCTTTCCTCACCCTACAAATATGTTCCTTCAGTTCTATCTCTAGGTTTGATGACAAAGTTTCAGTTGCTCCTCCGGCTTTTCATCTATCACCTCATCTCATCTACTGGGTCATAAATTTGCTCCTCTTGGGTTTGATCAAGTTGGAGAGAAAGCCAATTATTTTGAACCTCGCCTTACAACCCATTCCTAAAATTAGCTCCTTCGGGAAGCTCTGGCAGGCAGTGTTCCTGGGACTTACCTTATTCTTTGATTCTGTGGTGTTAGACCTTGTCCCTCCTAACATTCTTTAGGAGCTCTGTCCTTTTGGCTACTGTGCCATCTAGGTTTCCTCAGTTGCTGTGAGTTTACATGTTGGTGTAGGCTAGATGCTGCGGGGACAAAACAGCTCAAACATGCAGTAGACGTTTTTCTTTCTCATGTAACACTCTGAAGACTATTATTTGTTGGTGTGTAGATGGCCTCTAAGCAGGGATTCAAGGGTCCAGGCTCCTCGCATCTGTGGCCTCACCATCCCCTGGGGCACTCCCTATAATTTGTAACCTGCTAATGGAGGAGACCGTGAAGGAGGCTCTGGGCTGAGGAATAGTGCCCATCATTTCTGCTCACACTCCAGTTGGCCAGACTCAGTCACGTAGTCACAGGTATTTGTGAGAGGTTGGGAAACGTAGCCTTGTGTGTGTCCAGAAAGAGAGCAGAGCTCTCGTTAAGTAGTTTACATTCTCCCTAAGGAAGATTACCTCCGGTTGCATCCAGTTACTACAATCTCTTTAAAGTCCTATTCTTGGTGATGAACTCTGCTTTCTATCAAGACCAGTGACCTGGGAATTTAAAGACAAGTTATCTGCCTCCCAACTTTGGGCAAATACACAATGTATAGAATTGTGAAGATTAACTGTAACTAAAATTTCCATTTGAAAAGGAGAAGAATGAGGAGCATACAGCAGTCATTACTTCAATTCAGGGCAGTGAAACTTGCCACTTCTCTCTTAGAAGAGGTGGCTTTTGATCTGACTCTGGATCTATTTTCTAAGAGGAACTCCCAAGCCAGGCACAGTGGGTGACTCATACATGTAATCCTAGCACTCTGGGAGGCCAAGATGGTGGACTGCTTGACTAGGAGACCAGCTTGGCAAGAGTGAGACCCTGTCTACTAAAAATAGAAAATTCAGCTGGGTATTGTGGCAAATGCCTGTAGTTTCAGCTATTCTTTCATTTTAAGTAGATATTGAACACTATTTTCTTTTGGGGGGGCCATCCAACTTTCATAACTTGTTTCATGAGCACAAAAGTTTACCTTGAGTTCCTCTGAAATAAGAGGCAACACTTTTAAAGTTCTGATCTTTGCCTTTAATTGAGCAATCTTAATGACACTTTCTTATTCAAGACCTTTATTTGGTCTTGTATTTTAATCCTTGGGGTCCAGAAACAGATTTTTCCCACTTCAAGGCACTTCATCTCTGGGCTGTTTCTATTCCCTTTATAGGGAGCAAGTGCCCCTGGCTCACTAAATGGTTCACAGAAAATCACTGACATGAGTCAGATTAATGGGAGAAAAGGCATTTACTTAATGTGTATACAAGGGAGTCAGAAAGAAGACTCAGAGATACAGGGGAGATTATCCATTTTTGTGCTCAGGTTCAACAAAGCATGGATGGCCATGTCAAAATACGATTGGCCAAAAGTTATGATCTAATGCTACCAGCCTAAGTGGGAAAACCCAGTAGGGGCTGAGTAGGTCTTCTTGCCTCTGCACAGTCCTTCCTTCTGGGTGTGAGGCACGCCTCTCTCTGGAATGGGAGTCTTATGACCTATAGCCAAACAAGGTAGGTCAGGTAAGTACTTTAAGGCCAAAGTTTATACAGAGTAATTTTTGATTTTATGCCTGGCTTTTGGGAAAAGGGGCTCTGATGTTTATGACCCACCTTGGTGAAGAGGGGTTCTGATTTCTGTGGCTAGTCTAAGGGAAGAACAGAATTAAAATACAGGGGGTCAGGAGAAAAACTTTTGGTTCTGAGGTCTTCATTTGGGGTTACAGCTTTCTCAGCCCGATCACCTTCAGTTTCTGCTTGGAAATCATTGAATCCTTGCCTGAGTTTACAGCTTTCTTATAATATGTTTTAACAAAGAACATCTTAAACACACCATTACTGTGGCTCTTTCCAGCTCTTTCCCCTGAACTATAGGTTCAGTAGTCACAGGGACCACCCTTGAAGTATATATAGTCAACTGATTTATCAATGTTTTGCCACTGAATAACCTGGGTTCAAGTTTCCAGCCTACTGTATCTACCTGTACTTGCCTGCTTGACTGCTAAGCTAAAGTAACATAGTTGAGGTTCTCATTTTCACAGAACCCTACTGGAAGTTATCAAAAGTTGTTTTAGTTGGTTGTTAGCACTAACAAGTGGACTCCAAAATATGCAATGGCTCGAACACAACAGAAGTTTTTTTCATCCTTTATGCTAACATTCCAAGGCAGATATACCTGGTTGTCTATTTTCTGTGAGGTGACTCAGAGACCCAGGATCTTTCAAACATGGCTCTGCCACTCCCAGAGCTTTCCTGTTCCTCTGTATCCAGTGGGTGGAAAGTGAAAGAAGGCATGGTGAAGGTGCATTTCTTTAAGAAGCCTCCTAGGAATTGATGCATGTAACTCAGTCACGTGGCTATGTCTAATCTTAATGGGAGCTGAGTAATGTGAGCTAGCCACATGACCAAGAAAGAGAGAAAGACGTGGATTTTGGTGAAGAGTTGGGCAGCTTCTATCACATATTAAAAGTATTTTTTGAAAGGTTTTCCTTTAGGTATATTTTTCTCTTGCTCTTATTAGTATGTTTGAAATCCTTACATAATTTATCCCTATTTATTTAACATTTAACTTCATGGAAGCATTTAATTTCATATACTTTTATATTTCATTATAAAGTACTAATTAAACAAAATATTCCATATTTTTGTTTTTACTTTTACTGACACCATTTATTTTTAAATTGGGAATGATTTTATTTTGAAGCGGGAAGCATCATGGAATATTTGGATAATCTATGAAAAGAAAAAAACTGACAAATATTATTTTTGCATATTTCAGGTCAAAGGAGTTAACAATGAATTTGCAATTGAAACGTAACCTTAAGTATAGTAACCTATAATGATGAATAATTTCCTAAATCCATCTATAACAACAAGAAAATGATAACTTGATGATTTGTAACACAGATGTGCCAATTTTTTTGCTGGAATTTTACTTTATATCAACTGCAATGCTCAGAAAGATAATAAGCCATGACCCAGATGAAAATGATTTTTCCTAAATTTTTAAATAACTACTAAACTATTCCTAATCAAAACATTTACAATGCATAACTTTTTTTTAGTAAACACTGGTAAGCCAGTCAGTTACCTTTGCTTCTCCAGCCTCACATGTCTTTTAAAGAAAGTCCAGAACATTTGAGAGAGAGGGAAGAATTCATCAGTGAGTACTGGCAAAGGATAAAAATTTCTTACATTGTACTTGGAGATTACGTTATGGACCCATTTATTTTGAGCAGAAGTGCTGCATGTTTTCATCGTGTTTCAGTAGAGACAAATCTTTACAAAAAAAAAATAAAAAAGAAAAATCAACCAGACCATTTGAGTATTGGTGTTCTACTCTTGTAAAAAGTTAACTGAGAAAAGGTTCTGGCTAACTTATGAAACTAAAGATTTAAAGACAATCAGAGATCAGATGATATAGCAACTTGAATTTCTGTCAATTTTAGAGCACCAAATGTTTAAATTTTTTCATATGCAAATTAGTACTTGTTAAATCTGTTGCTATAAATCTCTGTTGCTGGAAGTAAAGTGAACAAGGTAATGAGATATGAAAAATATTGAAACTCCAGGTCTCTGGAAAATGATACAGCTATCTAATAAAACAAATTTAAAATCAACAAACCAAAGAGAAAATGGTTAAGCAGAATGACAACACTGATATGAATAATGACAAATTCACATAAGAGGAAAGAACAAGCTAAATAATAACAGGGTGTATTCCAGCTAATGACGCTGAGACCATCTTGATGCTACTGAGTTTCATGCTTGATTTTTGTGAACTTTAAGAGATTATTTTTAAAATGCCTGAATTTGTCTGTAAGTTTATATTCTTTGGAAGCTAGATAGGAATGACTTAAAATAAAAGAAAATAAAATGACCCAAACATGTTCACAGCAATATTTTATAGCACATTTTCATAAGATTCCTTTCAAATCCAAGATCTTAGTAACATTTACATATATCCATTTGGTATTTCCTTATGTACTCGATATTATTTTGTGTAACAGTCATATTAACATTTATTCGTCTAAGATAGGAATTAGGGCTGATTTTTATGTAACACCATCAGTGAAGTGTGATGTTTACTCATTCCACGTAAGTACTAAAATGTGAACAGATTTCTCACATAAAGGTGAAGAAAAATAACTTTTAACTCACACAAAAATTTATTCTCTGGAAAATTAAACTGTCATTGAAATCTCCTCAGAATAATAATTTTAACATTGTTTTTACATTGTTTACACAGAGGTCAGCAATGTCTTCACGTAATACAATCATACAAAAGGAAAAAGGCACCGAGACAATCGGTGTATAGATAGTAGAAAAGCAGATGAGAATAAAAGGTAACATACAGCACATTTTCACCTCCATGAAAATGATTAGGTAGATGCTCATTCTATAAAATGGACTGCTTCACACACGTATCTGTTTATATTTTTGACCAACAATTCAAACTAATGTGTGATAATAATAAAACACTGTCGTTAACCACACAGACACTCGTGTATATTGATGAGCCATATTTCAAACCAAGGGAAATGCTGATCAGCGGTATATTTCTTAAGGTTGTCTGATAGAGTTTTGCTCACGGAGCATTTAAACTTCATCACACTGTTATATCCATTACTAGAAAAATAAGTAAGAAAGCTCTGTAGAAACTATACTATTAAGGAAGTTTCTTGCCTCAAAAAAAAAAAATGAAAAAAATAGGGAGTGAGGGAGGGAGATATTGAATAAAAAAATTCCACCAATTGAGTTTTCCATAAAAAGTACATTGTTTTAAGAAATAAAATACAGTGTTAAGAGTACTGAGCAATGCTGAAGCTCATGAGTTTTAGAATAAATCTCAACATTTATCAAGATCCTTAAAACTACCTTTCCTCAAGACTAAACTGAAAAGCAACATTTGTACATGTTCTTTCTTATTTCAAAATTCAAGTAAAAATCTAGCCAAAGTTTGGCTGTCTCTTCTAAACTGCTTTAAAGATTCCTCAAAATTGTCACCACTATATTTTTTCAGCACAAAAACCAAAAGTCATCTCAATGCAATTATGTAGAAACATAATCAATTTATCTTCTAATGCAAGCTACCACTGGAACTTTTCTCTTGCTAAACTTTAAGTAATATTTATAACTCAAAATGATGTTTGGAAGTATCACCATTAGTTTCTAACTGTGCTTCAAACAGTTACTCAAGTATACTTAAATACTAAAAGAGCCAATTAGTGACTAAAAAATCTACTCTGGTCTCCCCTCACGCAAGTGTGACATAATTACAGAACACTGTGAATCTTCTCAATCTTTATCTAAAAAAAATTGCCCCAAACAAAAACAAGCACTCTTCTTCCTCCCTCTACTTCACCAAAAATCCTTCCTATGACTCTAAGGTATTTACTTCTGTTTCTATTTTTTTTTAATTGTTTGGTTAAAGCCACATGTGAAATATAAAAAACTTTTCATATAAATAGTGACCTAAAATTCCTTACTTCCCACCAGTCGGCTTCTACACCACTAGGAGTGCCATTCCATGTAGGTATCTGAAGTGCTAGCTGATGTCAGGGTGCTGAGATACTGAGCCTTTACAGTTTAGGGGTCTCTCCGCCTGTTGGTGCATTACTCACATCAACATTAACGGGGGCTGTGAGCAGGAATCACTAGCGGAGCTTCCCCTGAGGGTATAAATGGTTTGGTCCTCACTGAAAATTATACCATCAGGAGGAGGTTAGCACACCCAGAAAATGAAAAATGAAGTGCGGGTCATAGGTTCACAGCCCACTCATCTTCAACCAGAAGAAAATGGTGAAGAGAAACAATGAATCTCAGAGGTAAGGAAAAATTCCTGTTTTCTTAGTAAGTAAAATAGCCACATTTAATAGTAATTGCTTAGATTTGTGAAAATATGCACGCTAGCAATACTGGGATATATGAACAAATTTTGGAAAGTTGTATTTTCAGTATATAATGGAGTATATTTAATCTGTTCAATATTTATTTTAAACACATTGTCAGGCAAAAGACCACACATAAAAGGAATAAGCAGAAAGGTACTAAGGTCTTCCTTTTTAAAACAATCTTAAGTATTTAAAAGAGAAGATCAAATATCAAATAGTACGAACTGAGTTTAATGATAATCAGAATAACAAAGATGAGGGTGAAGAAGTACCCTCAGATAATAAAACCATTTGTGATTCAGCCTGTCAAATTGACACTGAAGTAACGTCAAATATCTTGCACCAACTATTGCCATAGTAGTGACTTTATTCTCATAATTACCTAGTTAGACATTTTTATATCCTAAGAGGTTGAAATTCTATAATAAAATCATGCCAAACTTTTATTAGATTAATAGTCAATTTCCTTCTCTGCATCCAGTCCATTCACCAAGATTTTTAGAGTACGTCACACTATTGAAAAGTATACAACTATCACAAGAGCAACAACAAACCTCTTATGATTGAAGTGTATTATGTTTTGCTCTTCCTGTAGTCTCCAAGAAAGCCCCTCTGGTCCTACTTCCAGTCTATGCAGTTAAGAGAAAAAACATCAGGATAGCACTTTCCGATAGGAATGACTCGGCTGTGATGAACTAACTACAGTATCCAGTGTGAATGTGTATGAGTGAGAGCACAGATAAAAGGCAGGGAGTAAGGAAGAAGAGCTATTTTTTAAAAAGACTCATACTAGTCTAAACAGGGAGAGAAAACAGCAATTTTTTACAGTCATTTTCAATACTGGGCTAATAATTCCAGTCCATCAAACACTGTCATCTTAAGTCTATTAACCAAATTTCAAACAGTATGACCAGATCAAACACAGCAATACACCAACAGTTGCAAACAGCCTAAATCCATAACAACACTATTTCAAACATTCAAATAAAACCTTAATTTTTCAGTAGGTTCATCACAGATCTTTGTGGGGAGAAAAAATTTTCAAAATATAAAATGTATTCATGTAAAATATTACATCACAGAAGGAAGTAGGGCTGTCCATGAAACGATGGGGAAACCAGATACTCAGATGTACCTTATCCATAGCATTTATTCTGAGAGAAAGAGAAGGTCCTGAGGCTTCAGTATTAACTTGCTATTTGAAATAAAGGACCTTAAGAAAAGAAAAAAAATACATTCAAGGAACTAGAGATTAGAGAGAAGAGATAGAAACACTGCTTGCTCCTAGTGAAGAATCCAGGACTGAAGTTCATCTGATGAAGGTGATGACAACAAAGCCATTTAGCATGACGATAAGGAGAAGCCGGGAAGCTTACTACACACAGCAATTTGAAAAGGCCACCACCTATGGCTGCTTACACATTAGCTTAAAGGTCAGTCTTACTTCATGTAGAACATAGAGAAATTATTAGGTGAGTGTCTCCCCAAAACTCTCTCTTTGCCTTATACCTGTCATTATTAAAACAGAGTAGAAAGAAATATTTGAACAATAATCAGAAAGAATTTTCAGAAATCAAAAAACCAACAAATTTATTCATTGTACCAAGGAACACTTTGAAAAAGTTATGTTGAATATGAATGTACAGAAATGGAGTATTACTTTTTTTCATTAAATACCTTTCTTTTTAAGGAAGCACACACACAAAAAGATCAGTAACACTCATCCTTGTCTTTATCACTATCACACTTAAAGGTCTAATCTATGAGCACTGAAACATTGCTATCAATAAGTCCATGTAATGAGCTCTATATTCTATACCAATGTATCTCAGACAGAATTTCTCAGTGAGCTTAATAAAATGTGGATTCTTGGGTTCCTCTCCAGAACAAATGAATAGAATTTCTGGAGGTGGAGTTCTGGAATAAAAGTTAACCTCCCAAAATAACTCTTAAGTATACTTTAGTTTGGAAACCACTATTTCATATTTTGCCCTTGGAAAGAACAGGTGCCCCAGAGTTTGGTGGGACTCTAACCTGGATTAGTTCTTTAAGAGCCAGCTCAGGGGCTATCTTCTCCAGGAAGATTTTTCTGAACTCCACGCTGTACTCCTTCACTAAATCTTACAGTACTCCAGACATGCCTCTATCTTAGTGCTTCTTTATGTTAGGCCACAATCACATCATCCTGTGGCTATCTTCCTGACTTAGAATGCAAGCCCCATGGGGCTAAGGACTTTAATTTTAATCTCTGCACCTGTAGCACTTAGAACAATACATGTCACCTAGGTGGTACTCATATACATCCAATGAAGGAATAAAAATCCACATATAACTCAAGATTCACAAAAAAACTGAGAATCATGTAACAGTATGATTGATTTTGTCCATAGGGAATTTAATATTCAATTCAATATTTATTGCCTGCCTACTATGAAAAAATGGGTACAGAGAGACAATGACAAGATATTTACTACTTCCTAGGGGGAAAGAGAGAAGTAATAAAACTAGCTATAATTTTTGTCAAATCTTAATAGAGAGTACAGAAGAAACATAAGTAAATTCAGTGAGAGTACAGTACAGTGGAAGACAAGATTTCCTTCTAAGTAAGATACAGACTAATAGACACAGGCTATGTCCTTCACAGGGTAGAAAGGGAGTCATATGCAATTAAAGTACCTTGGATTCCCAAAAGTGGTCAAGGAGCACAACAAATTGATTAATATACTTTCATAAAATAAGTATTAGCTAAACTGGAAGACAAAATTAATCTCAAGTCTTTTAAAATCAAAGTTACCTACAAAGTATGACACAAAAGTAACATTTGTATCCCAAAAAGAAAAAAAGAAAATCTCTGTTCCTCTTTTCTTCCTTACCTTTTCTCTTCCCCCCAGGGGGTTTTTTCCCCTTTACTTTTGCTATCCAATTAAGGTGGGTGAGATTATTAATGAAAAAAATGTCATAACTTTTCTGGCATCCAGTAAAGGGGGGAATGCAACTGCAATATGGTTGGTGTGGGTTTTAGAGTAATTCACGCCTGGTTCCAATTCCAGTTCTTTTTTTTTAATTGAATGGTAACTATGTACATTAATGTACTTCTGGGGTACAGTGTGGGGTCCAATTCCAGTTCTACTGCTCACTTATTGGTTGACTTTGGGAAAGTCTGTTCAACCTCTCTGTGCTGCAATCTCTTCATTAATAAGCTGTTGATATTATTATAATACTTACCTCATAGTATTGCTGTGAAAATGAAACAAAATTATAAATTATTGTACTAGCTTTTACTAAACTGTAGCTGTTAACACCATCATTATTCTATACTTTGTAGGGCAAAGGTGATGTTTAAAATTAACTTAGAAAATGCTTTGAAGCATGCTTAACCTTATGCTCAATATTAAGTTCGGTTGGTAATAAAGATACACTGATGGTTACCTTCAATGTGGTCACTGATGAATTGGGGACAGTGGATAGAAAAGAAATAAAACGAAAATGTTTGAATAACCATCAGTGTGAAGTAATATAATAACTATAATAAATCAATGTGAAAAATCTCTACAAATTGTCTAGTTCATGTAAGCATATGGCAATTTTATGCAAATCAATTTGTATCCTTTCTATTCAAATCTGGATAGGGACCTTGAAAAATATTTGTTAGTGACTGCTGTTCTTACTCCATCTAAAATTTATTCCTCCAAATAGCCTATTTTTTTGTTTACTAGAAAGACCATGATATCATTTGATCTCCTCATGTTAACTTCGCCTTGAAGAATATCCTCAATTCTCTTACTTCTTTCCCCTATTGGTACCACCTTACTTTGTAGTCACTGATTATGCTTCTGGTTCACCTGATAAGTGAAATGAAAATGATGACAATATCAAGCAAATGATTTAACATACAGCCCTAGGCACCTGCACTAGGCTGGATGAAACTGCCCTGGCCCTACATTTAAGTGTGTGTCTATTAATCATAATAATTTGGGTATTTTTTCATTAGTTTTTCTTTTCTTTAATTATGGTCCAATTTATTATTTTTGTCAATCAAATACAACATTATTGAGGATTCATTCAATGCTTAGTAAGATGAAATACAAATATATTTCAAACAAAATATGGTTAGTACCAAGACACAAGACTAGAAGAAAGCTCCTGAAGGATAAGATGATATTATACTAAGCGAATTCTTTACTTGACATACATTTTGTTTCCTGGGCAGTAATAAGTATATCCTACAGCTCATTTGGGAGATAAATAAATCCTGCAATTCTAGACTCATGGGGTCCCATAAAAGCCAGTTAATTGTCACATTTGGGCTATCTGATTTTATTGTAAAATGTAGGAAATTTTAACAGAACAATAATAAGAATGTGGGCTGTCTTTCCCAAGTTTCTGAGCCAATACCTGCTGCCCACCAGTGTGCCCCTATTTGCTTTAAATACTGAGATGTAAGGATTTTGCCTTTAAGCTTTCATGCAAATTCAAGCACACCAAGAAAACAGTAGTATTGTCTTCTTGTACACTAGATTCTACAGAGTGAAGTGGGTCTCCTGAGCCCTATTTAATCCTTTTCTAAAGTAATGGATAATTTGGGGGGAGTAATTACTGTAAGCTGTGTCAATCTATAGGAAAATAGATGAATATTTGGCTATGTGTGGAGAATGGCAGCAGATAGCACCCAAAACCAAACAGAATATCTAGTAAATATATAAAGGAGAAAAATAATGCATCAACTTGAGAAATATTTCTCTATTCAGTTATCTGAAAACGCCAGGACATCTTCACCTTTACAAATAAATATACACATAAACATATACATGTATATGCTGTGTGTGTGTTTATACAGACAAATACACCCATACAGATGGATTGTACCATCTTTGAGGACTTGGCAGCTAGGGTGGAGGTAGGGTCTTGCCTGAAATTTTTAGAAACCAATTCATTTTTAGGACATGAACAATCTGCTACTTATACCAATAAACCTGTAAAGATATATCAAGTCACATGTACAACTCTGGGCATAGTCTGAAAAAAGGTAGGTTTAACAAATAACAATTAGTTAGGTCTTTTTCTTACTAAAGGTGAAAGCACCAAGCTGGTCTTATTAATGTGTCTGATTATGCTCTGTTACAGCTACAAATAAGACTGATAACTCTTTTTATTAAGAAGATACTGGTTGTCAGCAATGTAGTCAGTTGTTTCAAAGCCAAAAAAAGATAAATCATAGTGTCAAATAACCTAAGTCCAATTTCCCAGAAAAACTACATTCTTCCTTCCAATCTTTTTCGATACTGTTGTTGAAAACACTTACATGAAATATTTTGCCACTTGATTCATGTTCTAACTCTATAATCTAATCATTTATTTAAAAGAAAACCTAGAACAAGCTTATTGATGTAACAATAAAAAGATGGATTTTTCCCTTTAATGCAACTCTCAACGTACATCCTCAAACTTCAGCCATCCAACATAGCATTTGTATTTTTTCTTATAATTCGTGTATATGAATGCATAGAGCTGCCATCTTTTAAACTAAAAAATAGAGAAGTTCACTGTCTTTTTGGATTTCTTTTAAGGCCTTTCACTACAGCCAAGCTGAAGTAAGAGTATCTATATGGTTTTGTTATTATGGTAATAACAAATTCTAGCTTACAATAATATATAGTACTTAGTTGGGACTAGGAACAATGATATACTGCATTTTGGTAACTAGTAAATAGTTATGTTTTATGAGAAAGAAAAAAATATTTTTCCTATATACAAAACATACTCTATTTAGTAAAGTATTGTGCATAAAATTATATATTAGGTAAGAAGCAAAACTATAAAGAAAACAGCTTATAATATTCCTGATTAGAGTTCCTAAATATAAAAACAACAAATGAAAGTGCCTTGCCATTTTAAAAAATTAGTACATTATACAACTTTTACATACTTCAGAGGAAATAAAGATCTTGTGACACTGTTCTGAGGAATCTTTACATTTATAAAAATCGAAGGCCTAATTTTGCAAATACAACTTTCAAGCTGTATGAGCAAATTTAACTTACATGAAAGGCACAAGATGACATCACGTTGAAGAAGGTTATTTGTAAATTTCATAAAATCTAATCACAAGTCACTAGAAACATCATAAGGAATCTCAGAACTGGTTTTAACATGATGCTCTGATTCAAACTGAGCACTGGATAGTCTTTATATCACAAATATAAATTGAAGGAAGAGTGAAGATTTAGAGAGAGAACAGTTTCTGTTTCTGAATGCTATCTGCTTTATGCAGTGTTGGTTACTAAATATTCAGAGCAGACAGTTAAAATTTTTTTAAACTGGAATTGTTTTCAATTTTCAACAGCTTAATCTATTGTATTCTCAGTTTGTAAAAAATGTACTCTCACATTACTGCAACTTTAAGGAGTCAATCACTGAAAGAAATTTTAAAGTAAAGTCCTGCTCTATTGGCTTCCTACATTGGAATACAAGAATACAGGAAGTGCTTTCAACAGAAAGTTACATAGTTCTACAGTACAACCTGTCTAAAAGACTTGCAAGGGACCAGGACAGTGACCTGGTCTCTTTGGATCAGGCAAAAGCAGAGGCAAATGAAGAAATGAACATTTTAAAAAATAACATATTTTTAAAATTCCTGTATGAAAATGAATACTTGTTTGCACTTAGATTTAGTACTATTGAGAACTGAGGCACAATGAAACTAAGTGCACGAAGGGACCATATTTGAAATAAAACAATTTCCAATCTGGGTGAAACTCTTTACTACTACCTATGATTTGGAGAACTAAGATCAGGTCATTAGAGAACGACTTTTTCATATTAAGGAACATTACAAACACCAGGCTGGTCAGTCAGAATGTTTTATAAATAATATGTAGGGTGATACTAAAATAGTGTTGAAACTAAACTTCTGATTCTTAAAATCACTTATAATTTTGATTTTTTATGAAATTACTGGTTCTTTTGCTAAATCAAAATTAAATTCAAATCAAAAACATGTTATTGAATCTCTGGAAGATTGTTAGTTTAACAATGACGATGTAAGTTTCTTGATTTCCCAGACAAGCTCTACCAGAGACACACCTTTGCTTCATTTATGTCAGTGTTAGATGTTCTTTCCGCAAAATTCAGAGCATTTTGGTAGAACGCTGAATATGATTCTTCAAAGAAAAGCTCTTCCATCGGTGACTGGGTAAAAATCGTAATGCTGCAATCTGAAATCCGCTGCCTTGGGTCACAACCGCTCGCTAACCTGTTCATCACGACTCTAGTAAGGCATGCCATCTACACACTTGCTGTCCTTTGGACTCTTTCATTTCAGTCCAGTGATTGAGTTCTTCTTCTCCAGAGCTGTTCAAACCTAAAGAAATCCAACCTATCATCTCTTTCCTTTTCATGCTGCGTTTGTTATACACAGACAGTATCAGTGTCACATCAGAAAGTTGAAATAGGGCCACTTGAAAAACAAAAGTTTCCTTGTATACTGGATTTGGCTGCCCTCTGCGGATGGATGTCTTGCATTTGGACATCTCTTGCCCCATGGAATTCAGTAGAGTTAACTTAACATATGTATCTAAAGAAGAAAAACAACAACATAGAACAAATATCATTTGAAACAAATCCAAACCAATTTTCTTATAACATAGGCTAAGAAGATTAAGTATTTAAACTTTATAAGGATATGGTGTATACCATGCTTAATAGAAATTCAACCAATTCCATTTTGATGTAGATGCTTATAATAATGTGACAAATACAGAGAATGTTAAGAAGGCCAAAAGAAGTATTTTAGGGGTGATAATATCTCAACCTCACTATTTCTACATAAAAATTAGAATTTAAAGGTATACCTCATAATCCTTTCCCACCCTCTTCCCACACCATCCTTGACCTCCCACTACCCCCCGGCCCATCATCCCCATTTAGCTTCACTAAGCAGGACGTCATAGCATTAATAGACACTTAGCAAGCTCAATTAGCCACAACACTGTAAAGCATTCCACTGTGTTTTCAGAGAATAAGAATAAACAAACAAATAGAAATGAAGGCAAATGGTGAAGAGGAAAAGAGGAAGACAAGAATGCAAAGATGACATCAAAACAGCTTAGGATGAAATGTCAAAAAAATCTCTGCATGGATGTGGTTTTTAAATATATTTTAAAAACACTGAAGGGTCAAAATGAAGCCAAATGCATTACGGATTCAAAGTTTAGCAAACAAAGAAAAACTTTCTTCTGGTTTCATGCAAGAATACATGTAATGTGCTTTGGGGTAATTAAAATACTATAGGATTGCTTTTAGGCACAATATAATGTGAAATTTTAAGTATGATAGCTTAACTATATTCATGAATTATAAAAAAAATTGATGTGATGTTTAGTGTACAAAGTGAAACATAACAGTCCATTGCCTGATTATTTGGGAGATAAATCCTCTCTTTAAAAGATTGTGTTTTCAAGTTCTTTAGACTCATGCAAATGATCTTCAGCATGTTGATCCATCATGTGTACTTCATATCAAAATTTTAATTAAAGAAAATTGCAGTATTTCTCATGAAATATCTATTTCTATTGTATGAATCAAAGTATAAATGAATGAACAAATAAAAACTTTTACTTTAAAAAGTTTTGCTTATTTTTACAGATACTCTGAATACCATCATCCATAATCAGAGATGTAGTCTAAGTTAGTTGTATTTAAAGTACCACAGATAATAAATGTGCATTGTTTTGGAAACCAACATGGTGGACAGCTTCACTGCTGGCAAGTTTTAGGGTATTTTGGTTTTGCATGAAAAGACAACATCCAATTAGCCTCTACAGGAACT
The DNA here is from genome assembly GCA_963574575.1 of Galagoides demidoff. Classification (NCBI taxonomy): domain Eukaryota; kingdom Metazoa; phylum Chordata; class Mammalia; order Primates; family Galagidae; genus Galagoides; species Galagoides demidoff. The sequence goes on from CAUYQV010153123.1 coordinate 35,750, forward strand.
CACCTCGGATTATATAAACCTGTCCACCTATCAAGTGTTTTAGACAACAGAACAGTCCATCTGACAACAGGGGGTGGAAAGCAGTAAAAGAAATAATGACCAGATGTCAATCATTGGGTGAAAGAGGGTCAAAGGTTAGAATTAAAGAGGAAACACTGTTCACTGGAGTGGAAGAACACAAAACTTTAGCATTTTAATTCAGGTAGAGGGTTGAACAAAAGGGTTGTTGGGTAAATTTCATGGAATGAGAATTTTTAAGGTCATTGTGTAATCTTAAACAAAAATTACACTGTTTTAAAGGGGGACATCTTTCTAATGATATCCTCTTGGTCTAAAGCACGTTGAACATAGAATCATGCAAATTATCAGACTATAAAAGACTGAATAAAAGTCATTAAAGGATCATTATTATTATGCTAAATTTTATCTAAGCTATGGTCAATATTTCAAGTACTTTTATTACTTCTAATGTAATGTAAAGTTAACTTATGCAAAATAAAACAACTATCAAAATTTCTGTTCTTGAATGTTGCTACTGTTTCTTTGGATAAAATTGGGATTACTCATTCTGTAACATAGTTCAAAGATTAGAACCTAGGTATCTGTGAGGGGCTATAATTTTATATAATATATACAGATTAGGATAAACTGATAAAACTGTTTTACCTTTTACATTATAAATATTGCACTTTCAAATAACATTATTTTTAATGACTTATATTTACTTATTAGTTAACTCCAGCTAACACCATTGATCATCCTTTCACTGAAGATCTAATTTAAAAAGTCAACTGCTGTAACCTACTCTTTAACCTGAGAGATCAATGCTCTGTTGTGGATGTTGACCTTTCTAACCTGTTTATTATCTGCCCCTGCTTCTGGCACCCCTTAATTTTATTTATTTATTTAAAATCATATAGTTGTGTACATTAATGCATGTATGGAGTACAATGTGCTGGTTTTACATACAATTTGAAATACTTAAAACAAACTGGTTAACATAGCCTTCACTGCACTTCTTAATTATTATGTTAAGAAATTTATACTCTACACTTAATAGATTTGACATGTACCCATGTAAAATGCACCATAGGTGTGTAGTCACTCTGATAGAAACAAAGAAACACAAGTCAGAACTCAAATGAAAGTCATTCTTTGTTTCTTTCAGAGTCGCTACAGTAAGGATAGAAAAGTAAATGTATCATTTCATTCTGCTTTTTAGCATCTCTAGTTAAATGTTTGTTAAAAAAAAATTATTAAACTATTAACTGAAGCATGAGTGGCAAACTAATAGCTTTGGTCTCAATGTGACCTCAAATGATGTCTTGGTTATCGGGCACGGTGCTCACACAGTTGTGAATTGCAATGTCTTAGGGCAGGATGTGTACTCTTGTGTTTGTCACAGCCCTAACCATGCTCCCTATCTTTCAACCACAGATTTTACTCAGTTAAGTTCTCAAATTGCAGGCCATTTGAGTTTGCATTCTAAGTGTGTATTAATGAAGATGATCAAGTCACACATCCAAGTCTGTTTATTCTAGTAATTGCTTCTTTCCTTTCACTGAATTTTTGCTTCTGAAATGAGAAAGTAAACAATAATAATTCCATCCTTCCTTTATGCACCTTTATCTGATTTGAGTCTCACAATTACCCTATAGGAGACATGACCTTAATTTTATGTAGGAAGAAATAGACTTAGGGGAGTGAGGTCATTTGTTCAAGGCTAGTAATATGAACATAATTTAAGCTTTCAGACTTTTAATTCAGGATAGATATATTTTGTGATAAATGTATTACTTGGGGAAAGTCAACTATATTTTTACTACTTTTTACCTTTCTGGAATAAAGAATTTTTATGCCATTTAGAAGTAAAGTTGATTTATTTTAAGGGGGGGAGTAAGATGGAAAAAGTTTCTCCTCCTTTAATAATTACTTGCTACTTAGAATAAAAGACTGCATTAAGCGAGTCTGTGAGAAATCTTTAAACAAATTTCAGGTGGCACCATTATCCAAGATTTCCTTTCAAATTTTTAGTACAGGGCGTTAACAGCTCTAAGTTTAGATGCACTGTCTGTAAAGAAGGTGCTACCTCCCCAGTTTACCTCTTACAGACACCAACAGTTTTTGAGTGACACTGGGTGATGCTTTCTTTGTACGCCCATCATCTCCCCTCCCTGAACTAAGACAGAGATCAGGAGAGAGAAGAGTGAGAGGCCTATGGACAGGGCAGAGGTCTGCCATCTAGCTTTCCCTTCCTTGCATCCAGGGTAAATAGCAAGTTCTTCCTTACTCTGTTCATCCTGGTCACAGCAAAGCCCATTCCATTAAAGAGTAGCAGTACTAGGTTATCATTTTAAAGAAGAAAAAAAAAATGTGAAGTAACGGTTTCATCTTAAATTGTTAAGGGAGAGAGAAAGGAAAATATAGAAGTAAATATAATAGTTCATAGTGTTGCATGCAGAGAGAAAACATGAATCTCCAGTTAACAATGCCGTACACATTCCTGTTCATATTTGTGAATACTATTCACATTTTAAAACCCTGTAACTCTTTCTGGCATTAAAAGATAATGGCTATGATAGGGATAATTTATTCTGCAGACACTATGAAAATTTAAAAGTTCTGTCACCTTATAATTAATCTTTTGAATTTCAAATTTTTCTACTTCCCAAATGACTAGAAATAGAAAACATGAAACAGATTAGCTGATGATTATACCATTTCATTTTGATTGGTTAAGGCTAAATGATAGGATTGAAGCCCCCTAACGCTGAGAGTCCCATAAGTGCAGAAAACATCAGAATTTAAAAAAAATTTTTTCCACTCACTCGGTGGTCTGTTTGCTGCCAAGTTTTTGAAGTGGCTGCCTTTTATCACTTCTGCTGAGAGTCTTCCAGTTGTGGCGTTATAAAGCAGGCCAATGAGGATTTCTGGGACTGAACCGTGTTCAAGAGACTGACATGAGGATGTACTTTCACTGCAGGACATTTCTGACACGCTCATTTGGGATTCACAGCCCTGCAATAAAAAGTGAGATTTTTATAGTATTTTGCAAAAGCAACATATTAAGAGACGTGTTGTTAATGCCAGATTTATTGGAACGAAGAAGGTGAATCGCAATGAAGACAAGAGCTGTAAACAAACCACCCAAACACCAGGTGAGAACTGCTGGCTTTAGCATATTTTAGACCCTGGATCTCTTTAGTTTCTAAAAATATAGGGAGAAGTAATAGGAATTGAGAAAGTTTCATAATCTCTCCATATTTATATATGAACAATAGAAGATATGTTTCTTACTTAAGCTTATAGATTTTAATGAACTATTTTCTCAATGTGAAAAAGTGTTGTTTAAAAACTTAACCTTAAAAGACTGGCACACAGATTTAGATCCAATTATATTAAATGTCCTAACTGTGCCTTTAAAGACAAAGATTGGCCAACTTTGAAAATAAACAAAACTATTTACTAGTTATAAGCCAACATCTAAAACACAGAGATACAGAAAAGTTGAAAAGTATAAAAAAAAAAGTTTTTAATGTATGGCTTTACTTATTTATTTTAATTTGTGTCAGAATATTATGGAGGTATAAACATTTGGTTACATAAACTGCTTGAGTCAAATTTGCAAGTGTGTCCATAACCCAGAGAGTATGCACTGTACCCATCAGGTGTGAATTTACTCATCCCCTCCTCCCTTCTCCCACCTGCTTCATTTCCCACGAGTGTAATTTCCATATGAACACATAAGTGTTGATCTATTTATAAAAAATTATCATGCAATCAATAATGAAAAGAAAACTGATGTAGCTACACTAGGGTTGGCCTTAAGGCAGTAACTATTATCAGACATGAAGCAGTATTCTTGACGACAAAACATTCAAATTACTAAGAAGTAAAATAATTCCAAATTTGCATGCATTTAATAACATGAACTCAAAACAGAGAAAGCAAAAATTTCCACAACTAGAAAGAGAAACAGAGAAACCCCTAACTGGTAGGGACGTTGGCACACTTCTCTCAGTAACTGACCAAATGAGCAGACAGATAAACATAGTAAGGGTCTAAAAGATATCACAATAAGCAAAACTGCATAGTGGTCGTATGTAGAACATTATACTCAACAACTACAGAATATACAATTTTTTGATTGACTAAAAATCCAAACTACTCTCTACAGTAGAATAAATTCCTTATATCTTTGGAAATTAAAGATATACTTTTAAATAAAACATGGGTAACTAAAAGAATAAAAATAAGTGATCTGAAAAGACAAACTTCTAGAGAGTTCACTTTTAAAAAATAAAAGAAGGCAATAATAATTACCAAGAACAACAAAAAAAGATATCATTACATTTTCTATAGATCTTGAAAAGGTAAGAGAACAGTATGAGTAACTTTCTTCAACATATCTCAGATTTGGAGGAAATGGACATATTTCTAGAAAACTATCACAATCAATCACTAATCAAAAGGGACACCAGAAAAGAAATAGACTAGTCTTAATGAAGAAATTGGAATTCTAATTAAAACTTTCCAAAACAAACACAAAATTAAAAAACTTTGGTCCATATGGCTTCATTAGTAAACTCTAATTAACAATACTAGTCTTATCCAACTCTTCCAGATAGTAGAGACAGAGGAAACAGTCCTCATCTTCCTTTAAGAATCTAGCAAAACATGAAAACCCAAACCTAACAATGACATTATAAAAAGAAAAATTATAGGATTTTCTCATTCATGAGCCTGAATTTAAAAACCCTAAAAATACTATGGGCAAAACAAATCCAGCAACATGCAATATCAAACTTAATAGGAAAAAAAAAAAACTTTAATGCTTCCCCTTTGAAATTGCCCACTACCACCACTTGTAGTCAACACTGTAGTGGGGATACCAGTCAGTGAAGGTTCTAGCCATATTAAAGTAAAAAATAAAAAATGTAATGATTTGGAAAGGGAGTAGATTAAAAAGTCTTTCTGTGCAGATTGCATAATTATGTACATAGAGAATAAAAACAAATCTACAGGTGAACTACAGCTGTATATAAAGGGAAAATCTAAAAATCCAAATATTGCCATATATCAATCACTAATAAATCTGAAAATACAATGTATTAAAATAGCATTTGTTATAGCATAAAAACATGTCTAGAAATAAATTTAATAACTATTACAGAAAGCCATATATAGAAAATTACAACCATTATTGAGATAAACTGAAAAGTGGTATATAAACTATATTAACATGTTAGAAAGCTGAATTTTGTAACATCCTCTCAAAATTGGTCTATAGATTAAATGCAAATCCATAAAAATCTCAACAGGTTTCCTTGCATTTGCTGAACTTCATTAGTAATCAGGGAAACAAAAATTTAAACACAAACACTACACGATAAACAGATGCACTAAATCCAATGTGGGGAAGACAAAGCAATGAGAATGCTCCTATTTCCCGAAGTGTACAATGATACCACTTCTAAAAATACTGAAAATACACAAACCCTATGATCTTCCACTCCTATATATATATACTCATCAGAAGTGTGTTCGGTGTTTATCAAGAGACACATGAAAGTGTGTCCACAGCAGCATCATTCACATTGGACCCGAACAGTAGAATGGAGAAACAATTTGTGCTGAGTTTGTGCAATGATATATTTCAAAGCAGTGATAACCAGTTATAACTATATTTACAAATATAATTTTGAATTAAAAATGCTGGATCCTAAAAGATACCTAGCTGCATAATTCTATTTATGTAAAGTAATGAAAACAAAACAAAAACCCCAAACCAGGCAAAACTAAACCTAAAATATAGTGTTCTAGATGCATGAACAGGTGATAGGGTTATAAGTGAAAATTGTGGTTAACTCTGGGGGTGGAGAGAGAAGGAATCGTGATTGGGAAGGGAACAGTGAGGAGGGTTCTAGGGATACTGGCAGTATTTTATCTCTTGACCTGGATGGTAGTTACATGGATTATGCTTTGTGATAGATAAGTGGGTTGTAGATTTTTGGTTTTTATGCTTTTCTAATGTATGTTGGGTTTCACAAGAAAAAAAATTTTCAGAAAAGAATTATTTAATCATCTATCACCCCTGATGGATGGCTCTGGATAAAGAAAAAAGAATTACATGATACAGGGATATAGTGCACACAAATTAATATATAATGATGAAAGAAAAGTACACAGGACTTTCTCTGAAGGTTCCCAAACCAATTCTCACTATGAGTCAAAAAGAAAAAAGAAAAGACTATAACATTCTTCCCTCTAATAATGTAATTTGAAAATTAAAAAATATTTTATACAAAGCTTCAAATTTAAATGTACTACTGGCTGCATAACTAATGAAGGAGAATTAAAACATACTTTGGAGCTGAGTTTAGTCATTGGACTAATATTCATAAGGATAAAATCTTGTATTTTCAAATTATGACTCAAACCCACAAAATGAAGGCCAAAAGGAATACACATCTTATTCTCTTCAATCATGGGTATACAAAACACATAGTTTGGTATGTTTTCATGACAGTTGGAGAAGAAAACATAATTTTAGTAAGTTTCAATTAGGATATATCATCACTTATGAAAATAGTGTCAAAAACATGCTTGAGCACATTTGGTGCGTTTGTTACATTAGGTTATTATACTAGCAGCATCTGTTAGAATATTGCGAGATACATTTTTCATAATATAGTATTTTTCACATGAATCTACAGTTAGATAATAAGATGTGAACCTAATAGCTGCTTATCAACACAGAGGCCATAGGGCCACTCTTGAGACACAAAGTGATACCCAAAGAAAGTGACCAGAAAGGCCTTTCTCATTCCGAAGGAAACACTCCCCACCTTACTGCTGTGGAAATTCCAAGCCTAAGAAACAAACAAGAATATTAAGACCTTTGTTGGCTCGGTGCCTGTGGCTCAATCAGCTAAGGCGCCAGCCACGTACACCTAAGGTGGCGGGTTCGAGTCCCCAGCCTGGGCCCACCAAACAACAATGATGGCTGCAACCAAAAAATGGCCAGGCATTGTGGCGGGCGCCTGTGGTCCCAGCTACTTGGGAGGCGGAGGCAGGAGACTCACTTGAG
>CAUYQV010153126.1:0-41955 GCA_963574575.1 Galagoides demidoff
CTTGTTCCTCCATAGCCTCAGGCATCATCAGATAAGAACAAAGAAGTAATGGCTAACAACATGTTCTCCATTAAGTTATGTTAAATTGGGTTATGTTGAAAGGGTTATGTCAAAAGGTGTATGTTGAGTGGATTATCAGAAACCGATCATGAGGTAGTCACATGATGTTTAAATGGATCAGTGAGGTCATTGCTGTATTGTGCGCATGTACAAAATTCTCTATATAAACCAACCTCAAATAAAGAATCTCACCATTTTGCCTGAACGAGCAAATGGTCACCTTCATTTAAAACACAATTTCAATAAATGTGCTTATTCTCCTTGATATCACTTTTCCGTGAGACCCTAACAGCAACAGAATAGAGTGTCAGTCAGTATTACCAAGGACAGCATAAGGTCAGGAAGAATCTGCCTGTAACTGGAAGAAGCAGTTATAGGAAAGCAGATGGAAGAAAAAGTGGGCTGGGCTGTTATCAGGGTTTTTATTTTCATTTTCTTCTCTTAAAAGATATTTAGAGATATTTGAAAGTCAGATGGCATGGCAAGATGCTAATTGCTAAAATTTAATGTGCATGTTAAATGGTAAGTCAACTTATTGGGAAAGCAAAAAGAATAATCTAGAATATAGGTAAAATGAATAGAGTTGTTAGCATTTGAGAGGAGAAAAAGTGAGAACCTAGGTAATACATTGGGGATATGTGGAGATTTTCTTTTCTTTTTAAGAAGAGTCTCAAGCTGCTGCCCTGGGTAGAGTTCTGTGGCATCATAGCTCACAGCAACCTCAAACTTCTGGGCTTAAGCAATTCTCTTGCCTCAGCCTCCCAAGTAATTGGGACTACAGGGGCCTACTACAACACCTGGCTATTTTGAGGCCCAGGCTGGATTCGAACCTGCCGGCTCTGGTGTATGTGGCTGGAGCCCTTCCCACCTGAGCTATAGGCACCAAGCTGAGAAGGAAAGTTTTGTAATAATTTGTGAGACAGCAAGAAGGGGTGAATGGTGAGGTTAAAATTAAATCAAATTAAAATTAATTTGTAGTTGCCACTGTGGAAAGGACAAGCTTGGCCATTTAACAGCTGTGCAACTCTGAGCCATAACTTCTCACTTTCACAGTTTTCTCACTTCTCCGTTTTGAAATAGCATAATGTTTCAGAATTGTTTTGAAAATCAAATTATATCATACATGTAAAGGAAGCATTCAGTTTCATAGTATGCTTATTCTTATCCAATGTAATAGGGTCTATAATGAGATGAATGGAAAGTTAGTGGAAGAATATTTGAATCTAGGATTAGAGTTAGATTTGACAGGAGAAGCAATTAGGAGCAACTGTAGGGGAAGGTTTACCTTCAAAGACCTAATAGAATAACATTCTCCCTGTGTGTGCTTAGCAAATACTTGTTGATAGACATGCTGGCTGGTAACTAATTACAACGTGATGACCAAAGACCAGCTTCTTGGAAGTAGGGTTGTTAATACAGGAATAGAATACCAGGGGAGTTTGAGTAATTTCCTTCCCTGCAGATGTTTATACTAATGTGGATACTGGACAGTTTGAAGATAATCTGGGAAAAATCCCGCCTGAAGGTAGGGGACGAATTAAATAACTTTTAAAGGACATCTCTATTCTTATTTCTTTAATCATGTCTTATGGACAAATATATATAAAGCCCATTTTTACACTCATCCAGCTGTGTGAACTGTCTTGTCTTTGGACTGCTCCCATATGAAATATTACAGTGGAAATTCTAACTTTGTGTTATTTTCAATATTAAGGAAATATTTCCTTTCAATTTTAAGGAAAAATTGCATAGCTTGGCCAAAAGATAGAGTATCTCAATAACACTGGAAGATATTTATCTCTAAGGCTTTGTATCATCTCAAAAATAACTTTTCTCAAATGCTCTACTGACATTTGGGACTGTTTTGTCTTCAAATATGAGGATGAAAGAATTGCTATTTATTCCAGAAGTTTCTGGCTATAAAAACAAAATTATGAAGAGATTTCTACTGATTTACCACAAACATGTGACAGATTTTTTTCCTGTTTTTTTCCCTCAACTCTGACCCCTAACTTCTGCTACCTCAGTACATCTGTCTTCTATAGTAAGGTTTTACTGGTTCATCTCAAGCTTATAGTAAGCATACTCCCCATTTTCTTCCCTTCAAATTCGGTTCTTGCTATGCCAACTCTCCAAGAAATTCCATCTTCAACAATAAGGTGAATAAGTTTCTCTGTTCTCAGTGTAAATTTATGAATATTTATTAAAGTTATATTAGTTTTTCATTTTCCGTTAGATTTTAGGGTTCCTAAATAAGGTATTTTAAGTGCTTAAAAGCAATTCATCAATCAGTTTTTTCCCCCCGCCCAGTGGACTGATTCTTTTAGATTTACTTTTTTTTTTTTATTAAATGATAACTATGTACATTAATGCAATTCTGGGGTATAGTGTGGTATTTTCATATATAATTTGAAATATTTTCATCAAACTGGTTAACATAGTCTTCATGTCATTTTCTTAGTTATTGTGTTAAGACATTCATATTCTACTCTTAGAAAGATTCACTTGTACCCTTGTAAGATAAACCATAGAAGTGATCCCTCCATTCACCCTCCCTCCACCCATTCCCCTCGCCCCTCTCCCTCCTCCCTCCCTGTATTCTTAGATTGTTATTAGGTTATAGATTTCATATGAAAGCTATAAATTAATTTCATAATAGGGCTGTGTACATTGGATACTTTTTCTTCCATTCCTGTGACACTTTGCTAAGAAGAACACTTTCCAGCTCCATCCATGTAAACATGAAGGACGTAAAGTCTCCATCTTTCTTAATCACTGCATAGTATTCCATGAGGTACATATACCACAATTTGTTGATCCATTCATGGATAGATGGGCACTAGGGTTTCTTCCATGACCTGGCAATTATGAATTGGGCTGCGATTAACATCACATTACAACATAGAATGTATTTCTAAAGGAATTTATAAGACCGTTAACCAATTCATTATTTTTCAGCTATTACAAAAAGTGATAGCAGAGTTTTACAAAAACTTCTGCTTGTTGAGATAGTGTTTGAGACGTGTGAGCTAGATTTTAAATGGTTATGAACAGAATGCAGGAAAATAGAAGTAGTTTCTCCAAAGATAATCTCTATTTCCTTTTTGTTCATGTTACGTGGTGCCCATACCTAGTTTTTACAAATGAACGACACAAAGCAATTTATCCTTAGGAAGTACTGGGAAACTGCAGAAACAAATCATGAGGAAAAGGTTAGTTTTGACATAATATTTTCGTTTGAGAAATGAGACTTAAAAAATATGTTTACTTTATAAATTAGTGTTTGAATAATTTTACACTAAAAAATGTATTACACCCATCATTAAAAAGTAATAAAATCATGAAGAAATGTCAGTAACTGTATCCAGATCAGAGACTCGGGTTGCCTTTAATGAACTACAAACTTGGATTAGCATTTTTAAAACAATTATTAATGATGACTAATTTTGGAAAAGAGGCTTAAATCCCCTTAGTTAACAAAGTAAAACAATAGAAGGGGTAAATCAAAAGTATAACTGATTTGGTGTTAGAATATAACTGACTTTCTCTGCCATAGTAACAACATGAATCACAGTTATATTCACTGTAGACAAATATTTAATATTAGTTGGCATTTTAGGAGCAGTGGAAAGAAGGCACCTGAGAGTAAGGACAAGATGTTTGAAGACAAAGAGAAGAGGCATTCGAAAGCCAGCTCAGTGTCCTTCTATCTGGACAAGTGCAAAAATTACTTAAATTCTCTGGGTTTGCAAAAGAAGCGTTATCTACATGTAGGATTATTCAAGGATTGTATGATATTTATATTTACAAAGTACCTGGCACTATATAGTAGATGCTAAATAAACCATTGCAACTGATCATTACAGTCGATAGGTATAAATAGGATTTCTATAAATCAACCCAGAAATACAACTGCCCGAATATTAGGGAAGGCAGCAAAGAAGGCCACACAGAACTTAAACAATATACAAAAGAAATTTTCCTTCAACAAAAACTGAGAATTACATATGATAGGAAGGAACACTGATTTTACATACCTCATTTTTTAAAATATATATACACTGTTAAGAGTGACTTAATTCAGGCTCGGTGCCTGTGGCTCAAGTGGCTAAGGCACCAGCCACATACACCTAAGGTGGCAGGTTTGAATCCAGCTCAGACCCACCAAACAACAATGGCAGCTGCAACCAAAAAATAGCTAGGTGTTGTGATGGGCGCCTGTGGTCCCAGCTACTTGGGCTTAGGCAGGAGACTCGCTTGAGCCCAGCAGTTGGAGGTTGCTGTCTACCCAGGGGGACAGCTTGAGGCTCTGTCTCAAAAAAAAAAAAAAAAGTGACTTTATTCAATTACAAACATTCAAGTAATTACACTCTAAATATTGTATCAATCAAAATCTTTCTCAATGTACCTTCAAATTCAACACAAAACTTACATAATAACGAGTTTTTTTTAGTACTCTATGAAAAGCAAATACTTCACGTGGGAATAAAATGAAAGTGCATTGCTTGGTCACACAAGACTAAGCTATTATGAAAAATAATTATTTAAAATGTAACTTCTCTAACTACAAAAATATTTAAAATTTATATGCTAAATTTTAGGTTTTCTGTAAGTAATTATTGAAAACCACCATAGCGCTACTAGCTTACATATTTTTATAGTAATGATCAAAATGCTATCTTCAGTGTAAAAGAACTATGAAACTTCTTTGATACTGATTATCTGTATATAAATCACCACATGTATATGAACAGTGTCATTTAAATGACTTTGTCTTATCTGTAAGGCTTTATTGTCTACAATTTAATTATAAATTGGATGCAAAACCAAAAGAAGGGTACATTCATCCTTTCACTGGCACCCCAAATTTCCTGGGCTCCTAAAAATTTTCCCCAGATATTTTATTTTACTTGATTTTATTTTATTTCATTTGTATTTTTGAGACAGAGCCTCAAGCTGTCCCTCTGGGTAGAGTGCTGTGGAATCATAGCTCACAGCAACCTCCAACTCCTGGGCTCAAATTATTCTCCTGCCTCCGCCTCCCAAGTAGCTGGGACTACAGGCACCTGCCACCACGCCCGGCTATTTTTTGGTTGCAGCCGTCATTGTTGTTTGGTGGCTCAGGCTGGATTCGAACCTGCCAGCTCAGGTGCATATGGCTGGCACCTTAGCCACTTGAACCTTATTAAGAAAGGGAGAGAGAAAAACATTGCCCAATTCAACTGGCATTGAACCATAGCACAGTTAGCTGATATCTAGACTTTTTAACATGTAAGAGTCTAAAATTAAATTCAGTCTGAAAACCACTCACTAATATTCATGAAATGGAACCTCTTCTTGAGCGACGCTAAATTTCTAAGCACTGACATTCATTTCGAAATGAAAACTGAAAAATTCAGGATAGTCAAAATAAATCGTTAAGAAATAGGCACATTTTCAAAGTTCTTAATTTAAGGGAAATGTTGAGTTTTCAACTTTAGTGTCTTCTTTCAATTATTGAAAAAAAAAAAATCTCCTTTTGAGCCCAAATTCTCCACCTTAGAAAACAATTCTTTTAAAGCTTTTTATGCATAATCACCTTAAATTATTTAATCTTAAGAAGCTGTCTGCATGTGAATCAAAAAAGACAGAGAAGAGAATAAGATCCTAGTTATAAATCCCCAGATGGGTTATACTGTACACACCTCAGAGAGTCAAAGGGAGGACCACAGCCAGTGAACCCCAACAGCAGCAGAACAGAGGGAGTTAGAATGGCAAAATATCAAACTCATTCAAGCAGAACCTGCATTTCAGTGAAATTCCTAGGTAATTTACATGCATATTAAACTTTGAGATGCAATGGTAGAACTATCTGATACACTAATATTAGAAACATCTGATTCTTACATCTTAATAATGAGACTAAGTCAATTCAGTAATGAAAGTTACTCAACATTTAAATGCTTAGAAATCTGGGTGAAAGACACTTCAAAACTGTAATTTCCCCTAAACTTTCACCTGCAGGGGAAGTAAAAAGAAGGGGAAGATAATCTATGAATGAATGATCCATTTCATCCTTAGTTTAAACACTCTTTCCTTTCACTCACCCATCACTTTTCTTTTTTTTTTTTTTTTTTTCTGTAAAGCCCACGAAGCCAATTTCAGGAAGCTGGTTTATGAGAAAACAGTTCTCTACCAATGTGGGATTATGGATGGTATAAAAACTCCACTTTCTAAAAAGGGATCATCTAATTATCTGGCTTCATTTCACAGGAGGCAAAATCTTTGTGCTATTTCCAGCCACGCCATGTAGGTACATGAAATAAACTTCCTCGTGCGATGCTAAGAACGTTGTATTTGGGGACAAAATAAACCAGTTGTTCTCAGGATGAAAGCAGTAAACGGTCATCTAAATTACTCGAGAAAGTAATACTGAGTCTTTGTCTTCTTTTAAACGTTGATGATTGCTTGATGTTCTAGAGAATCAGAAATAGTTCAAACTGAACTGCACGGGAAGTAAGAAACAAAGCTCATCATGCCCTACCCAAGAGGATCTGAACAGCTGCTCTTTAATTTAGGAGACTGGGTGATGACTGTGACAAGTGAATGTGCCTAAGATTTAACTGCGTTGGAGTCTGAATATTTTTTATACCCTGCTTGACAAAATGGGCGAAAGGAGAGATCATCTTCAGGGAAGGGAGACCTGGAGACAGATCCATTTCCCCTACCCTTTAGGTAATAACATGGATTCAGAAGTAGGAAATTAGCATATAGATGTAGGAAATAAGTGTCCAAAACATGCTCTCATCTCTTGATAGGCCATTAATCACTATAGGATTAAGCAAATCAACCTCCCATTATCCACCAGAATTCATCCATTGAGGCTAAGCTACCATCTGGCTGCTATTCCTCTTGCTAATTTCTAGCCCTTCCTCAGGGCTAACCTTCAAGTAATAGAAACTCTTTCCTTAAAAGACCTGATTTAAAAGAAAGGAAATTAAAAATACATTTTGAAAATGGTCAAAGGAAGTCATCAGACAATTCCGAATATTATTTTCATCTAGGCCCAGCTTTTCCATTCTATCATTTAAAATGCAATTACATGATTTATACCAAGGAATGTGAGTTTTTCCTGTAATCATTCAAGAATGCAAAGTAGATTAATTAAATTGGGGGGAAGTCTATCTTTATCACCATTCAAAAAAGATTAATATATTTTCTCTAATTCACGGAATTAGAGGACTTAATGTGGATTTATGGATAAAGCATACATGCTTTTGAAATAGAAGTTAATTATCAGCAAGGAACTCACAGTATAGTATCTACATTGATTTTTTCCCCTCCAGTCTATGTCTTAATTTTTTACTTTCAACAAATGTGGTAAGGTTTTTCTTAACCTCACAGTCATCTAACAGGATGGTACTACAGACAGGAGTTGTGTAATAGAGGATAGTCATTCTCAGAACTCCCTATTATCAAGAAGATAATATTAGGAAGTTTTAGAATTGCCTTTTAAAAGTGATATTCGGATTTCAATGTTACTTTTATTTATAGATTGGATCTCCATACACAGAATGGTTCACAGCTGGATTGTGGATATCAGGAACAGGGCTGACTTTGGAATAAGAAATTAAAATACAATATAACAAGAGACAGAAGAATTATCATTAATTCATCAATATCTTACTCTTCTAAGTGTTAGAAACCCTCTGGGATCAAGTAGGCCTCCTTTTTGGGGGGTGTCACAAAGGCCAGCTACAGTGGAGGTCATGTTAAATTGGGAACCCGTTTCATTTCCATCTTAGCCATTACCTAACTTTGTTGGGCAAGTCATATTTCTGGCATTAGTTCTACTATTTCACTTGAAGTTATCAGCTATCCCAGTGATTTTCATATTGTGAACTTTGGACAAACAGCATTGGTATCACCAAAGAGTTTGTTAGAAATACTACTTTCCAGACCCCCCCTACTTACTGAATAAGAAACTCTGTGGGTGGGGTTCAGCAATTGGTGTTTTAATATCCCATCAAGTGATTCTGAAGCACTGTCCAGTTTGCAGACCAACGGATTGTGTGATCATCTAGCTATGAGGTGATCAGCAGGTAGAACCACCTGTTTATGAGCTTGTTCAGTCAAGGACTGTGTCTTACTTAGCATTAGCACCTACATTGCCTCTGTGAATCAGTAAACGATGGGCGATGTCATCTTCATCATGAAGTCACCTCTTCTCCCTTCCAAATTCCAAGATCATACTTTATCTACGACTATTTTATGGCAAATGTTATTCTTTCATTATTGTCACCTTGTTGTTACTGCTACTTGTACACAAGTCTTTATCTCTTCTACAAAATGGGCACCACCCATAACAAGTTTTTCTTTCTATAGTTCATAGAGCAGTGGTTCTCAAACTTTACCGTGAAAAAGAACGGCAGAAAGAAAAAAAAAGAATGGAGGCTGAGTTTCTCGGCCCCCATCCTCAGTGTTTCTGATTGAGTAGGTCTGAGGTACAACTCGGGAATCTACATATTTACCAATGTGCTGGTGATGCTGCCGGTCTCAGGATCCTGCTCTGAGAATCACTGCCACAGAGTATACCCCACTGGGCATACAGAAAAATTCAGGGTGTTAAACCACAAACTGCAATGGTTAGCTTGTAGTTATTTACATTATAAAATAAAATGTCTGCTTTCGAATGATTCAAAGTTGGGGGCTTTAAATAGTACATTTATTAATTTTATCTTTAATGGCATTCATTTTTAATATACAGCCTTTTCAGAATCATACCCACTGTATAAACCAAAACACACCTGCATTTGGAAAATCAATGCAGAGGAGGGCATAAGTTTATAGGACAATGCTGTATACTCCTTTCTCCAAAATTCTGAAACTATTTCAACTTTCCTATTGACAACTTTACAGAAAATTTAAATACCATTAACTGTCATAGCGTTCCCATTCCAAGCTATAAGTTTTCAGAAATGATGAATAAGAGAACAGCCCCAGACTTTTATAATAATATTTGCCTCAATTTAGGTGACGCAGAACTTTGAAATACAGGTATTGCTATTTTTCTGGTAATTGTGACCTATTTTTAGTGTTGCAGTCAAAATTGCTTCCTTCCCCTCATGACTAATTGTCCATTCAATCATTCAGCTAATACTGAGTGCTGATTCACGCCAAGCTCTAGAACTGGAGATAAAGGGGGGAGTTAAAGCCCTTGCCCTTAAAAGCATTCCTTCCAGTAGAAGAAATCAATAGTAAAAATCATTCAATAGCTATAATGTCTAATAAGCTAAGAAACCTCATTCATGGGCAACTATACATCATGAATTTAAATGTCCATTTTAACATATTTTTTTCTTGAGTCAAAACATAGCGGAATATTGTGGCTTAAATCCCAAGTAAATACTTCTTCAATTACCATACTGCATAATTTTTCTGTTTTCCATCTGGCGATTCTATAGACACCCCATTGCTTCCCCCCCTTCCTCTATCTTCCATTCCCGGAAACTACACATTTAATCTAATTAATTAGAGTTATAGGGCCTATATTCTCCATGGCATAAGATAGGGAGTTACATAAGAGAATGAATTATGATTCCTATGAGAACCGTAACTTAGTATTTTGGACAAGATTTTTTAACTCTTTTCAGGTAAACTATATTTAAAGAAACATACCGTGAAAGATCAATTTTCTTATAATGAAAGCATACAGATTTTATCTTTGCTCTAAAGTGTACATATAAAGCAGCAATAAAATATCTATTTCACAAACTTTATTAAGGGGAAGAAATTTCTTTCATTTTTTTTTTCTTTGTTGAGACAGTCTCACTCTGTCACCTCGGGTAGCGTACCTTAGTGTCATCATAGCTCACAGCAACTTGTTGGGCTCAAGTGATCCTCTTGCCTCAGCCTCCCAAGTAGCTGGGACTACAGGTGCCTGCCACAAAGCTTGGGTAGTTTTTTTTCTATTTTTAATAGTGACGGGTCTCTTGCTCGAGCTGGTCTCAAACTCCTGAGCTTGAGCAGTTCACCCGCCTCACCCTCCCAGAGTGCTAACATTACAGGTATATAAGGGAATGAAATTTCAATGGCACTGATATGGACAGTGATCATAAGATTCCCTCATCTCGTCTACTACATCTATTATTTATCTTTAATAAATGCCATACTGCTTAAGGCCAGACTCTATAAAAACATTTATATTCTGATGCAAAATGTAAAAATTAGGCTCCTGTAATTTACGTGAGCTCTGATAGGTAATACTTTAAACTCCATTTGGAATTCATTGCAGACAACAACATCTGTTCTTATTCTCTGACAGAGAAAATGAAACGAAACATGTCTTCAGTTGTCAAAGGGGTCCAGCCTTGGGAAATCAGAAAAATGATCATGTAAGTGGTCTTTCTAAAAATATGTAAATATTGGGAATTCTCATTGTATGGTACTATAATACTGTAACTGATGATTTTCACCATATATATATTTTTTTCTTTTTTTGTGACAAAGTCTTACTCTGATGCCCTGGGTAGAGTGCTGTGGTGTCACAGCTCACAGCAACCTCAAACTCCTGGGTTCCAGCAATGCTCTTGCCTCAGCCTCTCAAGTAGCTGGGACTATAGGTGCTTGCCACATTACGTGTAGTTTTCTGGGGTTTTTTGGTAGAGACTGGGTCTAACTCTTGCTCAGGCTGATCTCCAGCTCCTGAACTCAGAAGATCCACCCAAGTTGGCCTCCCAGATAACTAGGATTATAGGAGTGAGCCACCACACACTCCAGGCCTTTCCACCATATAAATTTTTAAGCTTCATGTTATCATGACTCAGCAAAAATACTTTTTGGAGGCTGATTTTTTTGTTTATTTCTGCTGTTTTGTCAACTTTATTCATTACCCCAAATTGTGAACACCCCAAGTTGTTAACACCAATGTGACGCTACAGTCCCACACCACATGTGTTGTTGATGCCTCCCTATAGGCCAGTTATAAAACAATTCCATTACCTGTAATGAAGAGGGTAAATATTTTCCCAAATTCACTACCACTTTGATAAATCCAAACAACTACTCAGTGACTTTTGGGCAATTTACATACATGCCTTTTTCCTATTCATAAAGTAATACTCTTCTGAGTTAAAAAGTTTAAAAAGAAAAATTGCTAGTAAGTTTGCTACAAATTGTAGACAATTCATAATTGTTCTTTAAAATTGTTATATTTTAAAAATAATAATGAAATGGCAATTAATAGGTAGTTTTCATTTCCAATGAAAATGTTGCATTGAAAATCATTTCCAAGCTATAAAAATGCAAATAATGACATTGTTAAACATCCTACCTGCACAATTAATTTATTTGCTTCAATTTATGAATACATACATTTTCATGGCTACCAGCTACAGTGATTCATAGGTCAATATTTTTCCTTGGTGTAGCCTTTGTAATTAGAAAGAAAATATATACACTGAGCAAAGCCAATAAAACATAAAGGTAACAAACAAAACAAACAAAAAAACTACAAAATAATAGATGATTAAAGAGAGAAAAACTAAATAGAAGAAAAACAGGAGCTCTGATATCTCAAATCTGTTCTTTCTATCTTAATAGCGATCACATTACCAATGAACTCTTGTTCCCATTTTCAATCTATACAAAGATACCACAAATAAAATATTTCTACCCACATCATCGGTTTTAATACAAGATTATTCCTAGACTGGAGAAGAAAGTTTTAACGACCCAAATCATTCATTTTCACAACTTTCTTTAATCATAAACGATTATTTCGTTTACTTCCTATGTTGCTTATAGAGCCTCTTCTAGCGGTTAGAACCTTTCAGTGCGTTTGGAGACTGTTCTTGCTCATCTGTAAAATTGTGACAGCTCCTGGATACTAGGAATGTTCGATTTCCAAATTTGGCCCCTGTGGAAACATAGAGTGATAATCTCAACAGGTAGAGCGCTTAAAGCTTTTAAGGGTATATTGAATAGACTTTTAACTATTTAAAAGTTAAGGACAAAAACAATCATGTCTGATTCAGGGCAAATTAAAGATCTGTGGTCCCAGAGTTAGTTCTACCTTAATGATTTTACTGACAGGATACTTAATGTTGTATTGCAGGGGTGGGCAGCCACAGCCTATGTGCTAACGAGGGGCTGCCAGATTCCAGAGCTCTTCATTACATGTAATTGCCCTCCTTACAGGCTGGCTGAGGGGCGTGGGCACAGCTAGTTGTCTACAAGTAAGCAGCAGTTCAATGACTGGACACAGTCATTTGTTGGAAGGGAGGGAAGGAAAGGGGAAGGCGGGAAACAAGGGAAGGTGGGGCGGGAAGGAGGTGCTAATTGTAAAAATGAAAATAGAGAGAGGATGCATAGAGTGGATTTTCTCTGTCCCCTAATAAAGAGGTCAGGGATTGAACGGGGGCCTAGATTGGGTTAGAAAGATTGTGAGCTAGAGGAAGATGACTAAAGTTATCTCCCGCTGAACACTAAAGACCACAACACGGTTGCCCTCAACTTCCCTTTCAGGATTCTTTCCATATTTCTAGGTCCCTCCATGTCATCCAGAGGTCATCTCTGGCCATTCAAGTTCCTTCCTCCAACCAGAAAGCACTTTTATTTGGAATAGTCCTTCCCCCTCCAGGTAACCAAAATCCCCAACAAACATCGATCCCTGAATGCTATGCACTTCTCTCAGGTGTGGATTTAATGAACTAACCAAGGGGATATTGTCAGAAGCACAAGGAAGAGTATTGGTAATTTTAAAAAGAAGCCTTAATTGCAATGCTCTGGAGTAAGGGAAGTCTTAACTGCTACTAGTCCGCTCTAGATTCAAATCTCCTTTCCTCTCAGTAGCCTCCTCCACCCCCATAAAGTCCAGTTCAGGGCAGTGATTCCCAACCAGGGGCTATTTTGCCCCCCGAAGGCAAGGTCTGCAGACATTTTTGATGGTTAAAACCAGGGTGGGGAGGATACTACCGGTGTCCAGTCTTTTGAGGCCAGGACTGCTGCTGAGCATTCTAAAATGCACAGGACAGATCCCCACAACAAAGAATCATTCAGTTCACCTGTTAACAGGACAGGGGCTGAGGAACCCTGAGTTAAGGCTTCAGTTTATTACAGTGGCATCATCACTCCATCCCCTAGGAAGTTCCGCACCTTTGGCCAGGAGAAGCTCTAAGCTTTAGTCAATCCTGAGTCACAATGAATCATAACTTTGAACATGAGGAAATCATCTTGGGAGTAGAAGAACACAGGAGTGGACTTGTGGGCTGAAGAACATTCCACTGCAGCCTGCAACTCCTTCCCCTTCTCAGCCCCATCACATTCTTAAGCCTTAGCAACAAGAAAAGGCCGCCTGCTAAATGCTACCAACATGATTACGCAAAATATTTCATTACCCTGACCTCTATTTATGCCTCCTCAATTACAAAATAAAAGCTGGTTTATAGAAAAACACAGATTTGCTTTTTAGATGAGGTTTTTCACGGTTATTGGCTCTGCCTTTCATGATACACTATTCTCTTAAAGGATGAAAATGAGTTTAGGTTATTTTTTCATTTTTTTGAGCTCAGCATAAGATTATTGAGGAAGAAGAGATAACCTAGAAATGTTTTTTTTTTTTTTTTGGCAGTTCTAAGTATATTAACATGAGTATTACCACAATCTAATGCTTTTTCTTTTTTAATTTCAATTATCAGTTTTAAAAATAAAACACAGAGGTTATGCCCAAACCTGAAGATGAGGTCTATTTAGGGGCAGTCCTCTCTGCCTGCATCTTTTCACTCTGCAGCTCACATATATTGGGAAAATACTTCTTACAACACGAAAAATGCATTTATATATCTATCACTTAAGCAATTGTTATTTTTTTTTTGCATGTGTCAATGTAGTTTACATTAGTGACAGAGAAAACTACTGACATTTACATGACTCAGATATGGATGAACAAAATGATACACAAAAGGAAAAATAACAGGTAATGTGACTAAGTAATGCTACGAGCACTGAACTCAGAATCAAACTTAGAAGTACGCTTAACGATTTTATCACCTACTTAAAATTTAAAATTCAAAACTAATTAAAATATGTCTTAAAATATATTCTTTATTCAATATATTTTAAGACATATTTAATAACTCTTTATTAAAATATATTCCTATAGAATTATCCTAGTACAGATCTCTAGAGAGATTCTTTTCTCAAATGAGATATAAGTCAATACGTTAGACTTTAAAGAAAATATTTCAAATAGTATATTAATGTGTATATCACATAACAGTAGAATATTTTGAGTTTATGACTAAAATCAGATTTTGAGAACTTTATAAATGGCCAGATAACATATAAAATAATGAAACCTTTACTCAAGCTAAAAAAAGAAAAAAAGAAGTTAACTGATGACTCCATACTAAACCTCAGAGTCAAAGCTTTCTATGATAGACATACTTTTATCTGACAATGTGAATGCTACTTTTTTTTTGCACTATTATGATTATTATTGCTCAATACTTCGTTGCAGCAATCATCTGATTTCTTTTCAGATTGTATTTATCTTCATTCATTCTTTAGGTGGTTTTTGTTTCTAGTCATTGTTATTGTTTATTAAACCTTAAGCCTCGTTTGTTTCTAGTCCTTATCTTAAACATTGTTATTGTTTATTAAGCCTCTTTAATTTTTTGAAGGCCAAAAGTGGAAACCAAATAAACACATGTATAGGGAAAATAAATAAGTAAATAATAACTAACAATTAAAATTTTCATTTCATAAATGGTTCTATCACAATCAGTCCAAAAAAATGAAATACACTCACATCAACTATTCTGCTACTCGTATGCTCTGTTAACTTTACACACTTAGAAAATATGTTGTTAAATTCACGTGATAGTCTACACAAAACGACCATTGGAACTTATTATGCAAATCGCAGAAGGTCATTACTTGTAAGTCCACCTCTCAGTTTCTATGGCTTTGTAATAATTGCTATTATCGTTACCTCGTAAGCTATTAACCCAGCATTTCTTTTTCTGGCTTGTGTCCCTTCTTCAATAAGTACTAAAGGCATGAAAATGAGAGCTAATAACTATTAGCTCAGCAAACTTCGAACATTCGTTTCATTCTTGGGCACACTCATTTTCACAAGATGATCTTTTTCAAAAGAAATCTCCTACCCTAACTCTTCCTTACACGAAGAACCACAACAGACTGTACAGCAACAATCCTTTCTTTCTTTGAGACTATAACCTCCATTGCCTTTTCTTTTCCGTTTTTCTTTCATTTAAAAAAAAATGACAGTGAATAAATTTCATAAATATTTTTTTTCTCTAGTTTTCTTTCTTCCCTCGGACATTAAAGCATAAAGGTAAAATTATTTCCTATATCTAAGTGTTCGATTTTAGCTACTATCAAAAAAGGGAGCTGAAAATGATGTGTCAAGAGTCATTGCCCAGTTCCACATGCAACAAAACAATTATTAATTACTTAAACTTTATGGAATCCATTTTTATTTACAATAGCCACATGTCTTTCAAAGAAAAGGCCCCTTGTGCAACACATTGATCTACTGTATTGTCTACAAGGCAGTATCGTAACGGATGACGAATGTCGGTGTACTTTTTCATACATCCCTGATAGTTAATACATGCTATTCTCACAGATTATGGTGAAAAAGCATAAAGTTGTTGCTCTTTCACCTGACGTCCTCCCACTGAAGTGATAATCCTTACACCACCGCTAATAGTCCTATGTGCTCACTAAGTATTTGTTGACTCATCAATGAATCCATTTCAGCTACATTTAGCAACTTTCATTAGAACCATATTCTTAATATTTGAGTTCAATCTCAGGCCTTTTGAGGTCACCTACATCAATTATTTTTCTGTTCTATTTTTTAAAAGAATTTTTGCTGCCCTTGCAATTTTTCACAATTACCGCAAATAAACCAAGCACACATTTTTCAAACCTGAGACAAACTTAGCCTCATGTAGTTCCAGGTACAAGATAATGACTTTTAAAAAGAGTACGTGTAGTTAATTGGACAAGAAAGAATACAAATAGCTGTCTGCTCCAATTTATAAAACAGATCAACACTGACAATTCCAAAAACTATAAGGCCAATTTGCTCTTCCTGTCTGCCTGTACCACTTAGCTATTTCTGCTTCTCAAGACTAATCATTTCACTAGTTAAGGCTGTAGCAATTGTCATACCATCATTCTTTCATTCCTTGAACACAAACTAGTTCTGATAATTATTAACCAGTTATTAGAATATCAAATAATTCTGATTGTCTTGGACATAGCAAATAACTTCATAATATAGGACATTTCAAAAATGTATTTTTCCAAAATAAATATAACCCTAAATTCAACAGTTTAATGAGTAGTAGTAATTTAACAGCAGTAGAAATAAAATGAAAGCCAAGATAAAAATATCATACCAAAGTCAGTTTCATTATGCTATCATAAGCAATTTGATTACAGAGACCTCTAAAACTGCCATAGATCTCAAACTACTAGCCACACGTGTCTGTAACTTTTGAAAGTGAAACTCAGTTTCAGGACAGCATATAGAAATGTTCCTTCACCAGAAGGGCAAACGAAACTTAAAAAAAAAAAAAAAGTTTTTTCATTTTATGTGTCGCTGGAGTGGAAGACACAGTTCCAAAGACTCTTCAAACATCTCCCATGGGCAGGGGGAAAAAACACCTAAGACGTTATTGAAGCTTCTATCAGAATCATTTTAGTCTTATTTAACACTCTGTATTTCATTCATTCAGCAAATACTCATTAAGCTACTTACAGTGAGCTAGATTGTTGTGCTATGAGAATGACAGTAATGGCAACAAGAGGGGTCAGCAAAACAATACTTTCATCAAAAATATTACTACGATTGGAGCCAAAGCAAGCCAATATTCAAGTCCGGAAGATACCAAGGATGAAAAAGGAGATTCGAGTCAGGTCTTTCCCAACCCAAACCCATCGTGTTATTCTTCACATCTAAATAGTAACTGTTACTCCCTCAGCCTATAAACTAGTACTAGACTCTCTGAATAGTAAAAGAAATGAGCAACTCCACTGTTTGTAATCAGATCTCTACTACTGTTTCTTTAGAAGCCCCTCCAAACTACCTTTAAATCCCAGATTCTTAACAGAGTTCTGTGAACTTCCAAGGGAATTAAGACGCATAACAAAATGAGATACGTGGTAGTTTGGCTGTCCGCACTTTCTCAGAATGAATAACAGCAGACTGAATTAGCTAACACCTGAAAGTTTGGCTGAGAAGTCGAGTGTTTATGTCTCTCTATACAGCGGCTTACCACGACCTGAAAATTTAAATTCTCTGATACATTATTTTCTAGAATCGTTTCTAGGAAGCATAAAAAGTTAAGATCCTTGCATTTGAATCTTGAAGAAAAGAAAAGACAAATACTTTACAGCATCCCCTTTTATTGAAGATACTCTTTCCAACTTTTGTTTTTCTTTTGCAGGGGAGGGAAATGTTGATTCTGATTAGTTAGGCTATGCCTCCCTTCCAATCAGTTTCTTATTTTCTCATTTAGTCAACTTCTGAGTTAACATTAAAAACCACAATGCAACTTCACATGAAAGTGATTTCTAAAAACTACTTGTATTGAATGAGTCTATCCCAAGTCACAAGAACAGATTGATAGTCTTATTGTGAATGGTGCACATCCTCTTCAGCTGTAGACTTCATAGAGATTAGACCCCCTTCTGTGACTGTGGTGGACAGCACTCTACAGTGTGTGCTGTGGGTGTTAACTGTGAGTCTCTGTGTATGTAGGTCACTCTCAGTAGAGTGGACTCGCTTCTGAAAGTCTGGTCCCTAGAACAGCAACATCATAATCACCTAGAAATATGTCAGAAATGAAAATGGAGACCCAGACGCGCTGAATAAGCCACTGGAGGAAGGGCCCAGAATGTGTGTTTTAATATCCAGGTGATTCTGATACGTAGTCAAGTTTGAGAACTTGGGGACCAGAGTCTCAGAATGTCACAATTCTACTGTTGTTAGATCTGGTACCTTATTTAGAACTAGCACCATATTCAATTAAATGCATCCAGTCATTCCAGGCAGTCTGAAAACTATAATCGAGACTATCACATTCTTTCAGCATTTCAAAATTTACTACATTTTTACAAAGACAAAATTTATGTCAGCAAACTCTTCTCAATTAAGCAGACACTGTGACGAATGTTTGATATTATTTTAACAGTTGTGATATCCAAATTAAATCTTATTCTGGCTGCTATGAAAAAGACATCCGTGCTTTTTGGACAAGAAAGTGCAGGCTTTCGAGACTACTTTTCAAGACTGGCTGCCAGGGATAGTTTTCTCTCACTTTCTCACTCCCCCAGAGAGAAATAATACAATAAAATTCAAAAGGGGGTACAATAACAGAATTACCTGACTAGTTCAACTAGATGAGGCATTTTAGGATTTCGGCCTACATATTAACGCCAGAAAGCAGGGGGTCCCTCCACTGAAAAAATTCTCACCCCAAACAGATTGGGTCTGAAAATGGGATTCAGTGAAGTTATTTTATCAGTGCACACCATATTAACGAATTGTTTTACCTAATAACTGTAACTCCCAAACACAAAAGTGTTAAAGTGATACCTTCAACTTTCTGGAGACTATTAGAAAAGAAATACAAAAATAATCCTTTCTTAGGACATAAAACCAGGATGATTGTCAGAGACCAAAAGGAAAAGCTATTCGAAAACAGCAGGGGTCAAGTTTAAAAGGCAGCTTTTGCCCCCCCAGAGAGGCTCCTTTCCCACCCAATTTCTGTTTTGCCAGGTGATTGCCTTACAACCCCCTCACTTCCTGTAACACTGTCAGCTCAACTTCTTCCTTGAAACAAATGCTCCTATCTGTTCACACCAAAATATTAGCAGGGGTTCCTTCTAGCCAAACAAACTGACATCCTATTAGAAACACTTTCTCCTTAAGAAGAAAATACTAGGAATGTACCTAATTTTTATTAATTTTCTCTAAAAAACTAATAAAAAATCTGCCTCGGAACTACTATTTTGTTGCTCTAGGCACACAAAAAATTGCTTTCACATAGAATCCGAAAAGCATTTATTCTACAGTCCTCAACAAAAGCTATTGACATCTGCTTTGCCATCCCACACTCATGGAGAATTTCATCTTGCAAGTGACTAAATCTTGCACCAAGGTGACTGATGCACCCAGCAAACCTATTTCATCTTTAGTTTTCCACTTTCAAATATTTCCTGTCATTAAATACATTTCTTAAATTAGATACTTGGCAACATTTTGTCAAAAGGCTTCCAAAAAATAATAGTCAAATGCCAAGTGCCTTTTAAAAAAACCCTCCAGATAGTACTTGACACACCTTCAAAGTTTCCAACACTTTAGATCTACTTAAGCAACCAAATTTACTCATATGTAAGAATCTTTGCAAAGGCATAAATTTGAGCAGTTTCTCTCAATTGTCCCAAGTAGAATATTTATAGTATTGCCTCCCAATTGTTTGGTATTAAACCTAAGTGAGATCAAAGAGGAAAAAAATGGCAATAGGACTATCACAGGCAAAACCTCTACTCCTCTCCTACACCCAACAACAACAAAAAAATAATACATTTTAAGGCAAGATATATTAATATAGGTTTAAAGAAACCTACAGCCTGTAATTTTTTTTTTTTTGGTTTCGTCAAGAGAACAAATCCCTTTGTCAAAATCTCTTCAGAGTTCAGCCATACTTCCTAGACCTAAGGTCTATCAAATACTCTTGGTATCTATGGACCTACACTTTTATTCTGTAGAGGTTGGGTTACTGACTGAAGACCTCCTTAAGGAAAATGGAAAATAAAAAGCTCACACTGCCTCCTACTGGTAGAAAAAAAAAACTTATGAGGTCAAACATGGTCCCCCAAATGTAGAGTGTAATGAAAGCAGAGAAAGTGTCTTAGCCTGTGTTCTGTCTTTGTAAATCTATAACCAAATCAAAACTTTGAAGGAACTGAGATATGGTCTACCGCCCATACAAATATACTGCAAAAAGCACTGCGAGGTGACTTCAGAAGTGGAAACCATCTTCCCCAAACGTGTTTTAATTTTGTTGTGTGACATAAACAGGAAAAAAAAAAAAAAGAAAGAAAATTAGAAAGTGCCACCCTGCTGATGGTTAATTTCCCAGATCTACGGGCCATATTAAGCATTAAGTTGGGTGGCTTCCCTTCCCTACCTAGAGTGAGGTAAATTGCTCCATGTCAGCAGAACAGACTGAGTGTATCTGTTCACCTCAACAGAGGATATGGCCACACCCAGGCTTCCTAGCGTTTGATGATTTTCTACCTATTTGAGAAGTTGGGTGTAATGTCACCTCACTTGTCAATGACACACCTTCTGTCCTCAAAATCTGATAAACACCTCCTGAGGGCATCATGGTCCCTGTCCACCTCTGCCATGACACTGTGATGATACTGTATTAAATTACTAAATATGAAACACAGAAACACAAACAATAGCTTTGGGTTTGTTTCTTTAAAAATGACATTTGTATTAAAAGTCTTAAAATGAAGAGACAATGATGAAACGCATAGAATTGAAAATTACAATTAGTAAGAATTCTCTTGGTACATCACAACAGCAAAATTTTGCTCTTTGCTTCTAGAGGAATACCCTATCACAAATGATCAAGAAAAAATTTAAAATAATATAAAAGGGGAGCTAAATACCTGAAAATTTGAACAAAAGGAAGCCAAAAGAAAAAAAAAAAAAACATTCAATGCAAGACATGGAAATTACATTTTAAAGGCTGAAAATAATAAAGAAATTCACCGAACAACAGGCCCTATTGTCCTGGCTCCTTCAGGAAGATTACTGAAAGGAAACTGGGAAGTGGTTTGGGGAATAGCAGATTCTGGGATATAGTGGGAAGTTCACAGGTTGGCACCGGCTGGAACAGCTGAGTTTTGAAGGCACTCTGCAGACACAGGGGTGCTGGGAGCCCTGAATCACATTTACAAAGTCTTTGTACTGTATTTTAAAAAGCTTTAAAATCTGTTACTGCCCCACCCAAAAAAAAAACCCCAAAAGCTAAACTTAAAAAAACCACACACACATACGCACACACATATGCACACACACACAAAATAGTACACACAAAAATGTGCAGATCTGTAACATTTTTTTCACAGCTGATTAAAAAAAAATACTACCGTTCTCCCCCAGACTCCCCTTTGATACAGTAGGTAAACAAAATAGATTTTTTTTTCCCACAAATATCAGCAGACACTTTCTGGCACCCCACACTGTATTGGCATCAGTGTTAACAGTCCCAGTTCAGATGTGCAATACTTCAGATTGGATACACTGTAACAAGAATCCAACTTTGCATAGACATCCTCAGAATCGCAATCAGTCACGGGGTTGCCCTTCCAAGCTGGCAGAAAAGGAACCCGATCTTAATTTCCAGCTACTACTGGAAAACAAGTAAAAACAAGTTTCTTCCTCTTCTCCTGCTCCTTCATACGGTTCTCCTGGACTTCCTTCCATGTACTTAAACTGGGAACTAGAAAACGGTTGTTGACCAAAAAACAAACAAAAAAACCCACAAAACAACAACAACAAAAAACACCCTTTCCACCTTCTTCCCCTCCTTCTCCTCCACCCCTTCCCCCCATTTTTTTCCAGGCTGAAACTTTTGCTTGCCGGGTGTCAAGCTGCCGACACTGCGCCCTAACGGCTACTTAAACTGGGAAATATGCGTCAACCAAAATCAATGAGGAACGTACATGCTGCAAAGAGCCACATTTCCACCAGGGTCTCGGATGGTCAGGACGGGACACCCCCGTGGACACGGGGTGGAGGCAGGGTACGCAGGCCGCGGAGGCCAGGCAGGCTCCCCGGACACCCTGGCCAATGCAAAGTCGTATCCAATCTCAAAGTAAGAAGAGAAATCACATTTAAAGAGTTGGGTGCGTTTGGCTTTTGTGCGCAAAACGCGGCCGCACGCGGCGACCGCGGGCGCCTCAGAGGATCACGCAGGCCGAGCAGCAGCCCTCCTCTCCGTTGGGCTGCGCGGCGTAGTTCATCTGCCGCACGATCTCGGCAAACAGCTCGTCCACCGAGGCTTTGTTTTTGGCCGACGTCTCCATGAAGGGGCAGCTCCACTCCTCAGCCAGGGCCTTGCCCTCGCCGTACGAGACCTCGCGCTCGCCCTCCAGGTCCACCTTGTTGCCCACCAGGATCATGGGCACGCGCTCGTACCGCTTCACGCGGATGATCTGGTCCCGCATGGGCTTGATGTCCTGGAAGCTCTGCTGGTTGACGAGGCTGTAGACGAGGATGAAGCCCTGGCCATTCTTGATGTACAGGTCCCGCATGGATGCGAACTGCTCTGTGCCCGCCGTGTCCAGGATCTCCAGCACCGACGGCGACGAGTCCACCTCGATCTCCTTGCGGTAGAAATCCTCGATGGTCGGGTCGTACTTCTCGATGAAGGAGCCGGTCACGAACTGCACGGTGAGCGCGGACTTGCCCACGCCGCCCGAGCCCAGCACCACCACTTTGTACTCTCTCATGGCTCCGTCAGCGCTCTCGCCGCGCCTGCCGCGGCCCCGTCGGGGCTGCGCGCCGGGGACGGCTGGGCTTGGCGACTGGACTTCTCCGCTTCCCTAGCTCCGCAGGAAAAACCCAGGTGACGGTGACGGGGAGTGTGGGGCGCAGGAATCACCAAGCGGGAGCCGGGCGCCGAGCCAGCCGGCAGCGGCGGCTGGTCCCTGGGGCGCCGGTCCCGGGCCCGCAGCAGTCCGCGGCGGCAGCGGCAGCCCTGGCGCCGCACCGGGAGGACAATGCCGGCAGCCTATGCGAGGCGACGGCTGGAGCTCCTCGCCGCGGCAGCCCGAGAGGGCGGGGAGGCGGTGGCGGAGGGCTGCGGAGGCGGCTGCTAATTGCGCGTCGGGTCGGGACGCGCGTGGCATGAGTCCCCGCAGAACGTGTGCCCACCGCCGCGGCCCATCGCTCTCTCTCCCGCAGCCTCCGCTGGGCGAGGGCTTCCTACTCGCCGCGCGCAGCCCGGCCCTCCCCGCCCCGGCGAGCATGCCCAGTGCGCGGCCGGCGGAGCCCCGCCCGAGAGGCCACGCCTGGTTTTCCGAGGGGCCGCGCGGGGGCGGGGCCGGGGGCGGGGCTCCCGATTTGAGTCCGGGTTCCGGAGTGGCGCGAGTCTAGGTGCCGGATGGGGAGAGTGAGTGAGGCTGTGGAAAGGGCCTGGGAAAGCTCAGACGGGACGGTGAAGGCCGCTTTCCTTCACGGCTCTGTGGTTCTGGGCAAGGCCGGCGGCTGTGCGAGAAGAGGGAGCGGCCCGCCGGCTCGGCAATGAAGCGGGCTCACTGTCCTCTTCCCGACTCCGGTTAATCAAAGGCTCGTGGACGCCGTTCAGCGAGCCCCGGAGGCGGGAGTGCTTCGGGGCCGGCAACCCAAAGGGCATTCGGTGTCGGGAGCTGCTAGAGCGACGGGCGGAGCATCCACGTCCCACAGTTCTTTTCAAACTGTTCGTTACAGAAACGCTACTCCGCCGTCTGTGGCCGGCTCTTCGCACTGCATCCCGAGGACAAAGAAAGCGGAAGGGACTGTGGGCCTGAGACACTGGCCAGCCAGACTAGGAAAAGGGGCAGCCTCGTGTGCCCAGAGCTCAGTCTGGGCGGGTCCTACCCAGCCCCCATTCGGCTGCGGTCAAGACCTGGAGACCGGATTGCATCCCAATCCAGAAGTCTCAGCAGCGCCCACAGTCAGGGCATGCTCAGTCACAGAACAGGTTTTGGGGCTTGGAAGTAGGAAGCTTTTGCACCATACACCCACACTCTAGCTCAAATTACCTCTCCCAGACTGTACTCATTGGTCCCGGGGTGCGAGTCTCACACCCCCAAGTGTTTTCCGATTGGCTACCGCCAAGGTTTTATCAGTTTGGGCTGCTTCATTGGCTAAAAAGTAGCCTCCGCTCGCGATTGGTTATTTATAGAGATTGAGCTGAGAGGCGGAGGCACAGCTGTTCTTTCTCCGCTGCTCCCCCGCCTCCTTCCTCCCACTTTCCCAACCCAGTCGTTTTGAAGCTGAAATGAAAAAAGAGGAATTTAGGCAGAGAGCTCAGAACTAAATATAGTTCTTTGTTAGTGTTTTCGAGAGAGTCAGAGTTCTCGTGCCCAGTCACGACTATCCCTTAACGGGAGCAGAAAGGGCTAATTACAGTTTTTGGTCCCCACGAAACCGCAAAGTTTCCAACTTTTTTGCAAGGAGGGGGATGGGCCTTGGATGAGAAATGGGCCGCTTGGAATTCGTTTCACCCGGAGGGATGGGGAGAATGTCCAATCTTGCCTCCTAGGAAGCGTCTCTGCTGTTGGGCGGGCAATCGCTAGATTTGGCTCATCTCTGTACTCACGGGAGGTGCGAGGGAGGTGCCCTGACTTGTTCTGAGTCTCCCTTGTTCTTCGCCAAGGAGAGATGTCAAGACCTGTCTGCAGTTTTAACGCTGGCAGCGGGAGCTCCAGGGCGGGAGGGGTTTGGGAGGCCACCAGCTGAGTCAACCGTGGTTCGGTATCCTGCGTTTTTTATCTGTTGCCACTGCCCACTGGTTTACCCGACGGCTTGTGGGGATGAGACCAGCGGTGTTCAGCTCCTAGTCCCGCCGTGAAGCACGGCTGTGTTTTAGCGTCAACCTCCAAATCCCTGGCTATAGCTCCTAAAGTGCGAATCCGCAGCGTGATGTGGGATCCCTTGGGGGAGGTGGGTAGTGCTCGCCCTTGCGTCTAGTCCCTCCGGTTAGTGTAGAGAGGGCTTCCACCTTCAGTCAGAGTGCTTGATATAATTATGTTTGTATAATTCTCAAGAAAAACAACTCTGAGGCAAATTCACCTAACACAGTTGAAGAGAACCTTGTTAACATTTACCCAATGTGTACCAAGCGTTTTAGGTATACCATCTGTTAACGCTTTGTCATAATTATACCCATTTTAAAGATGAGGAAACTGAGGCGGTTGAATAATCAGTAACTTGCCTGAGATGTCACAGCTAGAAAGTAGACAAGGTAACACTCCAACTCAGATATTTGTATGCAAAGACTGGTCTCATAACCACTAGATTGTATTTCCTTGTATTTACTGTTAGCTTTAACCTAGAGGCAAGGTGATCAGATTGTCTCTTGAGCAAGAGGGGACCTGGGAGTGCCTCTCTCAGGGTCCAGATGATGGCCCTTCTGGAGCCTGAACCCTCCTCCAGATAGTCACACCTCTGGAATGCTCAGCCCTAATAGTGTCAAACGTGCTTCCAGGATCTGGTGAGATTCTCACCCTTGTCCAAGAAATGGCTTTTTGCTGGGAAATGGACAGTGCTTGACCTGCAGGCTGAGTTGTGTGTTCCCAGGTGCGTTGGCCCCTCCTACTGCAGGAAAGGGTATCTTTCTGACTCCTTCCAGCCTGGCCCTTGCAGGAGTTCCATTTCCTTGTGAGGAGGTATTTGTCCAGGCTGGAGTACAGGTCATAGTTGGTTTAACAGTTAGTTATCTTGATTTATAACTGCAATACCTAGGTGAGTGTTATGTGGGCCTCTATTTATACCCTTGCCCACAAATGTTAGGTGTGGTTCTGAGTATGATGTAGAAGAAAATCTTTTGTCCTTATAGGCCTGGTGTCTAATCTCATGTATTACATATCAGCTATTATCTGGGGCCTTGGGGCAACTCTCTTAAGCTCACCTAACCTGGTTTCCCTGTCTATAAAATGGTGATAATAAAATTTGCTTTACCCAACTACACAAGGAACCTCCAAGGGAGTCAAGCCACCAAACCCCTCATTTTACAGCAGGGAGAGCTGAGCAGAATTAGAACCCTGGTGTCCTGCTTGTCCTTACCGTGGTGCCAGGCTGTCTGGGGGGAAATGAAGGGATATTAGATGGACGCCTGCTTTTAAAGCTGTATCATCCCCTGTGTGGGTCAGATTACTACCCAGACCCAGGCAGTCAGAGGGCCCCATCTGGAAGCGTACATCCTCGGGACCCTAGGTAACCATGTGGACAGGTGTTTTTGAACATTGATGGCCTGGTCAGGACCAGAAAGATGCCACACTATGAATACTTTTCATTAGGGCTTCTTGAATAGCAATTTTTGTCATGCTCAGATGGTATTCCACAGAAAGATTGAGATTGGGGCTTTGGGATTCAAATTGAAGTAATGAATATTGCTTATATACAAATTCTTAAGGTTGGCTACTTCCTCCTGTGAAATTTTCTAGGAGTCTTTTTCTACTCCCACTTACAGAAGGAATTCTTATCTGTCCTGTGCCGTAATCATTTGCATGTCTAATAAATCTGGTCACTGTAATCATCAGGTGAAGTACTTGAGGGCAGGGTCAATGTCTGGTTCATCTTTGGATCCACCACTGTTCCTCATAGCGCCGAGTAAAGGTCCCGAGGATGGACACTTCCAGATGGGACCCTCTGGGTCTGGGTAATAATCTTACACACACAAGGGATGCTACAGCTTTAAAAGCTTATTAGAAGCTCTCTATAAACATATATTAATGAATATGTACATAGTAGTTTATTTCTTTTCCAGATTCTGTTTGTGGTAAAGGATCATGTCAATCTTGATAAGATGTAACATTTTCTAGATCTATAGAAAAATGCATACCAATGTTTCAGTCTCTCTTTTTGAGTTACCAATATGCTAGAATGATCAAAGTCTATATTTAATTTGGGTGGAAATGCTAAATCAATGCTATCTTGAGGAAAGATATCAAAGCAGCCAGTGGATAAACCCTTTCTCTAAAGAAGACTGAACATTTCCAGAGAAGATGAAAGCGATTTCTGGAAAACAGTCTTAGTAAAAGCTCCCTGTTAGGACGGTTTAACCTGTGATACTGCATGTTCATCAACAACGGTCCTATTTCTGACTTTTTGCTCACACAGCGGTGCTGCTAAGCTCTTCTGAGACACTGGGGTTGGGCCTTCAAAGAATTAGAACATTTGTTAGAAAATCAATCTTCTAAGTCCTCAAGAAAATAAGTACCTACCTGTCCTCTTCAAAGTTCCGTAGAGGTTTATTTCATCATGTTCGTTGTTTTAGTTGGTACTACCCATAGGTAAATAATTCTAAACAAATACTTCTAATTCC
Organism: Galagoides demidoff; assembly: GCA_963574575.1. Lineage (NCBI taxonomy): Eukaryota > Metazoa > Chordata > Mammalia > Primates > Galagidae > Galagoides > Galagoides demidoff. The sequence continues at coordinate 27,192 of CAUYQV010153126.1, forward strand.
GAAAACATCAAAGAGATTGACCATGAACCATTACTTTAAAGTAGAAGTGTAAGTCTGAGATTAACTGTACCTTACAGAGTTCTCAATAAATATTCATAAAGTAACTGAATACATTATAGCATAACCAGGAATTCACTAGTAGACTTAGGATATGTTATTTTATTTGTAGTCCTTTAAAAATAATCTCCAGTATTAGCCCTAAAAATATTTTTAAGTCAACCAAATCCTCATCATTGTTTTATGCTATTCATACTATTCAGATTACACTTTGGGGGGCCAACATATTACATATTATAATTTTTTTTTTTGAGACAGAGCCTCAAGCTATCCCTCTGGGTAGAGTGCCATGGCATCACAACTCACAGCAACCTCCAACTCCTAGGCTCAAGCGAGTCTCCTGCCTCCGCCTCCCAAGTAGCTGGGACCACAGGTGCCCGCCACAACACCAGGCCCTTTTTTGGTTGCAGCCATCATTGTTGTTTGGCGGGCCCAGGCTGGGGATTCGAACCCCCCACCTTAGGTGTACGTGGCTGGCGCCTTAGCCGATTGAGCCACAGGCGCCAAGCCATATTACATACTAGTTCACATTACTTCACACTATTCACATTATATTTTGGGCAACCATCATGTAAGAAAAATTATTTGCATCTTTATATCTTTACAGTGTCCTAAAATCCTGGCCTGATAACAGAGACAAAGATCTGCCTCGTTTTATAATTTCAGTGTCTGTCTGTACAACTTGTACTAAGTTCCTTATTCCTATTTTAATTACTCTTCAAATGAAAGTATGAAGGAGAGTCTTAAATTTTAAAGTACATAATCTCTTAAAATTACTCACCATTGTACCCCATGACTGCATTCATGTACATAGCTATGATTTAATAATAAATAAATAATTTATAAGCTTTCTATAAATTTTTTAAACAGTACAAAACAAAGAAACATGAGAATTAAAATAGTTACTGTCTCAAGGGTGGTGTTTATTGGTTTAATATTTTATAATGATCTGAACATATAAGTTAATATACTGTGCTATCTTTTTATAGTGGAAACCACTCATGTCTTTGTAGAGAAATTATCCTGGGCTAAAGTGTCACATAGGCCTAGGCTAATAATACTAACTACACACAATAGGTTTGAGTTCTGTCACAAACTCTGACTAATGGTTTGGCTTATTTTCACTTTTTTACCTGGTTTTAGGGGGAAAAAAGAAAAAGAAAAAGTTCCTCCTTTCTGAGATAAATGATCTGACCTTTTCTTTCAGGTCTTAGATTTGCCTGAGACCCTGATCTGTAGAAAAAAGCACACAAGTCGCTTATACACAACTTTTATATGATGAATGTACTCTCGCTCGAGGGAAATTTTAGAGAGATTTCATTGATCCTGTTTTTCTTAGCTGAAAGCTCAATTTCAAATCCCAGTCTGCCTAAGATTTGTCTCCTCAGAACCTTCTGTTCCAAGAGAACCAAATATAGCTTAGAATCAGGGCAATTGCTTGGCTCCATTAAAAAGAATTCTCCTTACTTCTTTTTTTCTCACCAAGCAATAGATTAAAGGACCCCCTTCTTTCTCCTGGAGAAACAACAGTCCACCATTTCCTCTGATGCACAATCAATGCCTAACATCCCTTCTGCAAGGGTGGCTCCAGTAAGTCTTTCAGAAGTTGTGGTTTTCATGGAGACAATGAGACTCTCTATTGGGGGAAAGGAAGTTTCCTTTGCAAGTTACTCTATAAACCAGAAACAGGGTCTGGTGTAAGGAATCCACCTAATGGGGGTTCTGTTTTATTGGTCTCTTTTAGATAATGTAGCAAGCAATCAGAAGATAGGAAAGGATCTGGGTGTAGTGGCTGAGGAAGATAACACACAAAACTGCCCCGTTTGGTCTATTTAAATAACTTTGCAATTGTTGTGTTCAGTTCTGTCATGGATGTTTATAACTCTTTTGAAGTGTTTTAAAACTTAGGTATGAAAGCGAGATAATTGTTCCATTGTTTAACTGTGGTAGTACTGTACGTTATCACAAAATGTAAAAACAAAATTCTTTTCATTAAGGAATGTGTGTCCTTAAAACATCATTATTTCCTTGTAACTGTAATTTTAGGAAATTAAAAAAGCAGGATCCTAGAACACTGAACAAAATTTCTGCATTCCACATAAGCTAAATTTTCTAAATATGGCATCTAACCTTTTCCTAAGGAGCCCAACAGTAAACATGAAAGGATTTGCAGGCCTTACCATCTCTGTTGCAACTATTCTGCCCTTGTGGCCCGAGAGTGGCCATAGACAGTATGTAAATAAATGGACATGGCTTGATTCCAATAACACATTTTTTATGGAAACAGGTGGCGGTAGGCTGCATTTGGCGCATAGGGTCATAGCTTGCCAATTTCTAAGCCACATATTGAGAAAAAAAGTCTCCATTTGTTGCTGGACTTTCTTTTAATCAAAATGAACACTAACCTGTCATTAGACATAGTCATAACTCTTGGCCATCAGCTATCGTAAAATGCCCCCAACTAGGGAATCTATGCCAACCAATACCACTATAATTCTGTATAGTTTATGAAATGTTCATATTGCTATTCTTATACCAAAAATACAAAATTTCTTCCTGACAATTAAGGTATCAGCCATTTTTTTATTGGCTTTCTGTTCTTTTTCTTATTCATTTGTAATTATTGATTATGGATTCTAGTTATGTAATATGCCTTGCAAGTAATTTTTATCAGTTTGTTGTTAGTCTTTGATTTTTTTATGTTTTTATTGAATTTTTTTAAATTCATATTTTTTAAAAATCTCTTCCTTTGTGAGTTTTCTTTGTGGGTTTTATCCTAAAAATAACATTTTTAGGAAGCTCATCCCCCAAGATATCAAAGTAGTGTTTTCTTCTAGCATTTTTATGATTTCATTTTTTTATCATTACATTTTGGTTTGCTTTTCAACTGAAAGGAGAACATCGGTAATCATGGCAAGACTGAAATCCAAGCAATAGGTTGTCCTCTGAATAGAGGTTTCTGGGGTAAGGGCAGAGGAGGAGTCTGAGAATGTTGGTAGGAGGTCTGAGGAACCATCCTCCCTCTTGACCAGGAAAGAAGAGCCAGGCAAGGTGCAGTGTCTCATGCCTGTAATACTAGCACTCTGGGAGGCCCATGTGGGTGCGTTGCTTGAGCTCAGCCTGAGTAAGAGTGAAACCCCATCTCTAAAAATAGCCAGGAGTTTTGGTGAGCACCTGTAGTCCCAGCCACTTGGGAGGCTGAGGCAAGAGGATCACTTTAGACCAAGAGTTTGAGGTTGCTGTGAGCTGTGATGCCACATCACTTTATCCAGAGTGACTAACATAGGCTCTGTTTCAAAAAATAATAAATAAATAAATAAAGGAAAGGAGATACCAGAGACCTGAAAATTGTGAAAACTGCAGCCAAGAGAGTGAAAAGTTGAAAGAGTTCATACTTCAAATAACCTGCTCTCAGTAAATAAAAATGGCAAGACACCAGCTGAAAGAGGAGAGACTAGAGATGACTTTGGGAACCTGAGTAGAAGTGAAACCATTTCTAACTGACTATGCAGCACACAGCATGAAGCTGTTAGGCTGCCGAGCATGGGTTACATGAATTTGTCAAGATGCCAATTCAGGGGCTTTTATTATTATCAAGAAGGATGTTGGTCCAGATGCAGTGGCTCGTGCTATAATCCTAGCACTTTGGGAGGCTGAGGCAGAAGGATCACTTAGGGCCAGGAGTTCCAAACCAGCCTATGCAACAGAGCAAGACCCCATCTTTACCAAAAATACAAAAACTAGCTAGGCATGGTGACATGAGCTTGTAGTCCCTGCTACTTGAGAGTCTGAGGTCAGAGGATCTCTTGAGTCCAGGAGTTTAAGTTTGTGGAGAGCTGTGATGATGCCACTGCACGCTAGCCTGGGCCGCAGAACAAGACCCTATCTCGGGGACGGGGGCAGGGGGACAAGAAAAGGTGTTGATAATTCCTCTTAAGGTTTGTCTGATCTCATTCTGTTAGTTTTTTTGACAGCTTTTTCTCAACACATAGGAATAAATAACTGTAAAATGAACTACATTCCTTTTATATGCCCATACCCTTAGTGAAAATTGTGCCTTATGTAATTCAAAATTCCTTTACTAATGGGAAATTAAATGAACTCAATAAAATGGCCACACCTATGTCTTCCTTCCAGTTTCTCTCTTCATTTCATGTTAGATTACAATAAAACCTTAGCTCCCTACACTCGTAAGGGCCATTTTGAATAGTTGAGTAGTTGTCTAAAAAAATGTTACTATCGTCTGAGATACTCTACCACAACAAGAGAAATATCTCTTGTCCCCTCATTAGATAAGTAGTATGTGTTTACAATAAATTTTGAACATATACAAAAGCCCAAAGAATAAAATAAAAACAACACATTACCCTGAAACAAAACTTGACATTTTGCTCTATAGTCTTCTTAGCATAGAATTAATATCTTCATGTCTTTTTAGCATAGAATTAATTTATATATCCTACGAGGTCTAGTTTCCTTGTGCCTATTTTAATTTATAGTTCAGGTATTCTTCGAACTACTTGGTTGGGATATAAGAAGTCAAATAAAAGAGCTATCTTAAGTACCTATATAGCAAAGAATTTTTCCCTCTGAATGTTTTTTCTTGGGAATATTTTTATCTCTTACACTGAAGCTGTTACAATGCTAGTGAGGACAAAAGTTGCTCAGGAAGTCGCTTTTCTTGACAAAACCCTGATGGCTGCCTGGTTTGGTGTGGTTTATATGTTTGTCCTATAGGAGGGCTCAAGCATGCTCAGGTCCATGACTTCTGGGGCTGCAGAACCTGGCTGCTCTGTACAATTAACGATTGAATCAAGGGCTTCAGCTGCCTTCTCCTAAATGGCTTTGCTACTCTTCAGAAATTATCTTCCTCTTTGTTGCAAACACTGCCCTTTATGCGTCAGCACTATTCAGAGCACCGGCAGTGACTTCTGTGTCACTAACATTCCTGCTTTCTTTGTCACCTTGTACCCAGGATTCTCTCTCTTTTACCTGATGTTTTTCTGAGGCCTAAAAGAATTCTGGCCCTTACTCTTTCCAAAGTGAGTCCTAGCGTGTTTGGGAAATGATTCATTCTCTCAAGGCTACAAAGTCTCTATCAGAAAAAAAAAAAAAAAGAAAATTATTTTTGCTGACGTGGTCTCAGGCCAAAACTTTCACTAAACGGTTTTCAGTGTCTGATTTGAACAGAATACCAAGCATAAGCAATATGTAAAATTATATATTCCCTGTAACAGTGGAGTGGGAATCCTGAATATTACCTGCCCGATAAATATACCTTTTCATTAAACTGCATATATAGTAAAATTTTCTATCTTGCATATCACTAAAGGCTGACCCAGGGAGTTAGTAGTCAGTGGCCGGGAGATAGCAGTAGTGTTCGGAGATGCCACCGTATGTCCTCTGGGTGTAGTGCATAATTGTGTAAAACAGGATAGTTCTGTTATCCTCACATAAGCCTGTGGTTTTGAAAAGATCCTTCATTAAATGTAAATAAAAACAGGAGGAGGAGGTTGGGTATGACAAGAGAGACTATCTTTGACTTTCCAAGCATTATTGGTACTCTGTAAGTAACAAGAAACAGTCTAGGCCAGAAGTCCTCAACCTTTTTAAACAGGGGGCCAGTTCACTGTCCCTCAGACCATTGCAGGGCTGGACTGCGGGCCCCAGGACAAGTCAGTTGCTAAGCAGGACAGGCCATGGCAGCAAAAACACCCAGCAGGTCAGATAAATGTCCTCGGAAGGCCGCATGTGGCCCGTGGGCCATAGTTTGAGGATGCCTGCTCTAGGACCATGCACTTTTCCAAATATTAAACTATCACTCTATCCTTTTTCTGTTTAATTCAGATAAACTTTCATTGACCTATAAAGCTGAAAATTAAATTAGAACAATTTCATAGGACTTTTATGTATCAAGCTTGAACCTAGCTTGTTTCATTGCTTTTATGTATCAAGCTTGAACCAAGCTTGCTTCATTGTAAGATGCCGGCAAACCAGGGACGATCAGGCTTCTAGGATCAGTAAATCAAACCAAGAAACACACTGTTCTGTAAGGTACAAGTTAGCACTGGGGAGGCAAGAGAAGAGATGGTTGAAGCTCATAAATGTTAATAATAATTCAAGGACAGCAGAAGTTAGCAAGGACAAGAGAGATGTCTGTCTAGAATTTACATCTTAGATTACCCCCTGGGATTGTCCCCAATGAGTCTACCTGGGCAAAAGAGACTGCAATAGAATAGCAATGTCTCTTGGGCATTGAGATCACCAGGTACCAGCAGCATTGGGAGCCACAACTTATGAAATATTCAATGGCATGTTCTGGAGCTTTGGTGGCTGCAGCAGACACAGGGTGTCTGCGGTAGACCTCCACAGCAGCAAACAGTCACTGTGGCAGCTGCAGCCAAGACCTCAATATAATGAACAAAGGCAATGGTCCCATCCATACAGCAGCCAGGGAGGCTCATCAGAACAAGGGCAAGGGAGACAAGCAGGCTGCAGGTGCTATTTGTGAGGAATCAAGTGTGGACGTCCCGCACCATTGTTAGAGACTGAGCTAAAACGATAAGATACATGGCTGTGCTTGTCTAACCTCTCAGAATGTAGGAAATTAGCCTACATGGGAAATTGTTTAGAAATAAATTTTCTCAACAAGCCGTAAAAATTTTCTAACACCTCCCTTCTTCCTCACAGAACTTGCTGGGTTTATTTTTAATGTCTTCTAAAGTTATCTCACATTGAAAGAATTTGAAATATGCCTGGCTTTCCTTAGGAAACTCAACTAAGAGATGATGGAAGTAAACAAATAAATGCTTATGTTTACATAACAAGACGTTAGGACTCAGAATACTTCTGGTCTTGGTTCAATGGCTCAGTTAAGAGAAATGCTATTCTGGCAAGTCCGCTTCCGTGGCAGAAGGAAGGTGGTAGGGCCGGACACGGTGGCCTAGAACTCTGGGAGGTCAAGGTAGGTGGATTGCTTGAGCTCAGGAGTTCGAAACCAGCCTGAGCTAGAGGGAGACCCTGTCTCTGCTAAAAAATGAAAAAAAAAACTGAGGCAAGACGATCACTTGTGTCCCAGAGCTTGAGGTTGCTGTGAGCTATTGATGCCAAGGCACTCTACTCAGGGTGCCAGAAGTGACATTCTGTCTCAGAAAAACAGAAAGGGTCAAATGGCAGGCCTAACAAGCCCAAGTGCCCATCGAACCACAAATGGATCAATAAACTGTGGTATATGTACACCATGGAATACTGGGCAGCCCTAAAGAAGGATGGTGACTTTACCTCCTTCATGTTCACATGGATGGAGCTGGAACATGTTCTTCTTAGCGAAGTATCTCAAGAATGGAAGAAAAAGTATCCAATGTATTCAGCCCTACTCTGAAACTAATTTATAGCTTTCATAGGAAAGCCATAACCCAATTATAGCCCAAGAATAATAAGGGGGAAGAGGGGAGGAAGAGGAGGGGAGGGAGGAGGATGGGTAGAGGGAGGGTGATTGGTGGGATCACACCTATAGTTCATCCTATAAGGGTACATGTGAATCTTTCTAAATGGAGAATATAAATGTCTTGACACAATAAGAAAATGACATGAAGCCTATGTTAACCAGTTTGATGAAAATATTTCAAATTGTATATAAAAATAGCACACTGTACCCCATGAAAGTATTAATGTACACAACTATTATTCAATAAAAAAAGAATTATGTGAAAAAAAAAGAAAAACAGAAAGAAGGAAAGACAGTAGCATAGGAAGGTAAGACAACATATGCACAAGGAGGCCTTATGTTTTATCAAGACAATAAAAACTCCAGGAGAATTCTGATCATATTTATTTGGCTAGCACTGCATTGAATGCCTTTTAGCTGAAAGGGAGGCTGAAAAAATTAGTATCTAACTTTTCTACCTTCTATAGAAGAGGGAGAAAAGGGAGAAATAAATGGAGAATGGTGTTGGATAAGCCAGCCTACAGCCTCCCAGCCCAAGCACCAGTTCCACTCTTCAGAAAGTATTTTTTTTTTTGAGACAGAGCCTCAAGCTGTCCCCCTGTGTAGAGTGCCATAGCATCACAGCTCACAGCAGCCTCCAACTCCTGGGCTCAAGAGAGTCTCCTGCCTCAGCCTCCCAAGTAACTGGGACTACAGGTGCCCGCCACAATGCCCAGCTATTTTTGGTCGCAGCTGTAATTGTTGTTTGGCAGGCCCAGGCTGGATTTAAACCCACCACCTTAGGTGTATGTGGCTGGTGCCTTAGCCACTTGAGCCATAGGCACTGAGCCTAGAAAGTATTTTTCTCTCGATTAAATTTGTACATAATATTTTCATGCCTGTTCAATAAATACTGAGTGAGAGATAGGTATGAACTTCTATCTTTTCATTAAAAATTACATTTAAAAGGCTTTATTTCGGCAGTACCTGTGGCTCAAAATGGTAAGGCGCCAGCCCCATGTGCCAGCGGTGGCAGGTTCAAACCCAGCCCTGGCCAAATAAATAAAAATTTAAAAATAATTTAAAAAAATAAATTAAAAGGCTTTATTTATTTTCAGGTTTGATTGTGACCATGATATAAAGTTTGGTGACCCCAACTTTGGTTTACACAAACATCTTCAAAGAATTAACTTTGTACACTGTTTTGATTCCTCATGTACAACTCATGTGAAGTAGAGAAGGCACTAGTTGTTTTGGTCCGACAGACTTACTTTTAAAAATTGACTTCCTAGCTGTAAAATTTTGGGTAACTTAGTTCCTCTGGTAGCCAGTCTTCAAGATGGCTCTTACCAATCCCCTCCCACTGTTGTTCACATCCTTGGAGCGTCTTCACCCGCTGTGCATCAGGTTGGTGTGTATAACCAGAGAACAGGCCAGAAGTGGTGCCATGTCACTTCCCAGATTAAGTTGTAAACACTGCACTTCTGTCTTGAGCTGTGTCAGTTGAATTTCTCCCTTTGGGAGAAGCTAGCTGTCATTTCTTCCAGATGTCATGGAACCCAGTGGAAAGTACCGTGCGATGGGCAATGAGGTCCTTGTTCCAACTGCTGGGAGAAACAGGTCTGCCAACAATCAAGTAAAGGAACCCACAAAGTCTTTCTCCAGCACTCCAACAACTGCTGTCCCAGGGGACGGCTTGACTGCAATCTCATGAGAGACCCTGGGCCAGCACCACCTTGCTAAGCAGCCCCTGAGCCCTGGAGCTCAGAAACTGTGTAACAATAAATGCCTTTTTTTTTAAGCTGCTACATTTTTGAGTAGCCTGTTATACAGCAGTAGATAACTGATACAACTTCTTTAAACTTCAATATCCTATCTAAAAACCAGATATATAAATGACTGTTGTGGGAATAATAAGAGAATGTATGTGAAATTACCCAATACTGTTCCTCCAATATGATAAAGGCATAGGAAATGTCAACTTGACAAATATTATTTGTTCATGATCACTTTCACATTTGCCCTTTTTGGAACTCCTTTATTTGTTTAAGATTAGCATAATTTTAAAAAATGCCTTTGCCCTTCCTTTTTCCCTGGAATTGGTGTAGAGCACATATCATTGTACACAACGGGCTCTGTGAAGTGAAGACGGTTTTGTTATTTAAGGTCACTTGTGTTCAATAATGAATATCTTGCCCAGAACGCTGAATGGTAGTGTCTGATGTGTCTTTAGTGGACTAACAACTAAATAAAATATTTTCTTATTGATGTAAATAGGTCCTGTCTTCCACTAGAAGGCCTTGGTGATTTTTTTTTTATTTCCTATTTTTTTTTAGACAGACTCTCACTTTGCAGCCCTGGGCAGAGTGCCATGGCGTCACAGCTCACAGCAACCTCAAACTCTTGGGCTTCAGTCATTCTCTTGCCTCAGGATCCCAAGGAGCTGGGACTACAGGCACCCGCCACAACGCCCAGCTCTTTTTTAGAGAGCAGGTCTTGTTCTGGCTCAGGCTGGTCTCGAACCCATGAGCTCAGGCAATCTACCCACCTCTGCCTCCCAGAGCACTGGGTTTACAGGTGTGAGCCACGAGGCCCAGCCGGCCTCCGTGATTTTAATATATCCCACTTGTGATGCTTGTCCATTGATGAAACATGGATATAGGGAGTCCGTGGTGAAGACCACATCTGTCACACGCTCTGCAGAGTTGTCTTATTTTGCTTTCTCTCTGGCCCTTTGCTCCTTTCCATAGCCCCACAAACTTCTAATCACAGCTGTTGCCAAATTTGCTACACAGCTTCAGATCCTCTCTGGATGATCTTTAGCCTGGTCATTTGTATCCTCAATTAACCTGAACTAAATTTATTAAAAAAAAATTTTTTTTTTTCTATTGGTGGTCACAAGGTTTGTTTCCCGTTTGGTGCTATTAAGAATAAAGCTGGGGGGGGGATGGGTGGAGGGAGGGGGATTGGAGGGATCACTTCTGAGGTTTATCTTATAAGGGTACAAGTGAATCTTTCTAAGAGCAGAATGTGAACTTTTTAAAATAATAACTAAGAAAATGGCGTGAAGGCTATGTTAACCAGTTTGATGGAAGTGTTTTGGATTGTGTGTGAAAACCCCACACTGTACCCTAGAAATGCATTAATGTACATAGTTACCATTCAATTAAAATAAATAAAGAAAGAATAAAGCTGTTGTGAATACTATTGTGCAAAATAATAATAATAAATAAAAATTGCTTTCCTATTTCTTGTGCTACATCTATACTTCAATGCTTTCATGTTTTAAAAAGAGTGAGCATTTATGTATCTAAATAAATGTGTGTTTAAACACACCTATACCCCAATGTATAAAGGTACACACACACACATATACACAAAATATGCATGTATATGCATACATACATTTGTGTGCACGTGTTCTATCCAATTATGTATCCAGTGAGAATACTTCCTTTCTCATTGCTGGGAATAACTTTCGGGTCACTGAAATGTCTTCACTACCCTTTGCTGCTGGATGCCAGGGCCTGCTTCTTTGCCCCAAGGCAAGGCTTCTTTTATTGCCATTGCTATTGGTTTAGATTTTTAAGTTTTGTCTAAATCTGCAGTAGTCCAAAAAGTCTGAAGGTTCTGAAATACTGGTTTCTAGAGAGCAGAGATTTTCCTGAAGTATTACTCACTGTCCCAGGCTCTCACATTGTAACTGTCGATGAGCCCAGCGTCCTAACTCATCTCTTTGCCTACACCCTGGCTTTCCTCCATGTACCAACCAATCCTATGGAATGCTAGTAGTGCTCATTAAAAATGTAACTGAAAGCCAGGTGCGGTGACTCACGCCTGTAATCCTAGCACTCTGGGAGGCCAAGGCCGGTGGATTGCTTGAGTTCATGAGAGTTTGAGATCAGCCTGAGCAAAAGCAAAACCCCATCTCTACTAAAAATAGAAAAACTGAAACAAGAGGATTGCTTGAGCCCAAGTTGGAGGTTGCTGTGAGCTATGATGCGATAGCACTCTACCCAGGGTGACAGCTTGAGACTCTGTCTCAAAAAAAAAAAAAGAAAGTAACTGAAAAAATGAATGAATCATGTTATGGATGATTCTTGAAGACATAACATTGAGTGAAAAAAGCTAGACGACAGAGTACATACTGTATGATTTGCTGGGGGGCCTAACATAGACACATGCAAACTGTTTCCCCTCCCTCCATCCTGCTCGCCTCCTGAGACAAAGATACAAAGGCCTGGCTAGCCTGCCCCTGGAGAAGTTTGCACCAAAAGGTCCTAACTTTCCAAGCAAGCTGTGGAATGTGCCCACTCACTACTGCCCCAGATAAAAGGGATCTCTAACTGCCCCCCACCCACAGATGCCATCTTTTCACTGCCCAGGTGGGTCGCTCTCCCCTTTCAATAAACTTGGCCTCATCATTTACACCTTCCATGATTCTATCTCTGTGGCATCATATAAGGCAAGATTAAATTATTTTATTCGGAGAGTAAACTATTAAAAAATCAAAGAAAAATGATTAGCTATAGGAAAGAGAACTGCACATTTGGGTATGTGGCAGAATGAAGGGGGAGGAAAAGCTACATAGTTTGTGGGGCCCACGGCCAAAGGAAAACGCGAGATTCCTCATTCAATTATGAATTTCAAGGTGACAACAGCAAAAGTATTAGAACAAACAGAGGACCCTCCCCGTGGCAGCCTCTGTGCAACTGCTCAAGTTGCACTCACCCATAAAGCCAGCCCTGATTTAAGGAGGTCCAGAATTCTGCTATGCTTTATTTTTTTACTTGGTAGAAAGTAATTTACATTTTTTAAATGTGAAAAACAAAAGCAAATCAGAATTGCTCAAGGCCAGCACTGTGGCTCACCACCTATAATCCTAGCACTCTGGCAGGCTAAAGTGGGTGGACTGCTTGAGCTCAGGCCTTGAAAACCAGCCTGAGAGAGAGTGAGACTCTGTCTCTACTAAAGATAGAAACACTTTGGTTTTTAGCAGGGAGCCTTGGGGGCCCTGTAGTCCCAGTAACTGGGGTGGCTGAGGCAAAAGGATTGCCTGAGCCCAAGAGTTTGAGGTTGCTGTGAGCTATGACACCAAGGCACACTACCCAGGGTCACAGAGTGAGACTCTGTCACAAACACACCACAAAAAAGAGAGAGAGAGAGAAAGAGAAGAATTGCTTAGAGCACTTATAAACTGTTTCTTGTGGATTAAAATGATTCCTCTTGCATCTTCATTTGTTGTCACAGGCACAGCTCAAATGCCAGATTATCTAGGAAACAGTCTAGATTTCTTCCATTCAAATGAACCATCTCCAGGTCCTGGTGCAGTGAGTGGTTCATGTCTCTAATCCTAGCACTTTGGGAGACCAGAAGTTTGATGCAAGCAACATAAGGAGATCTCATTACTACAAAGAATAGAAACATTAGCCGGGCATGGTGGCATGCACCTAGTCCCAACCACTACAGAGGCTGAAGCTGGAGGACTACTTGAGCCCAGGAGTTTGATGTTGCCGTGAGCTATAATGACACCACTGCACTGTAGCCTGGGCAATAGAGCAAGACTCTATCTCAAAAACAAAGCACAAATTAAATTAAATTATCCATTTACGTTCTTCTATTCCCTTAGCATTTTCTCCCTCTGTTACAGCTTTTAACTTGTCCACTTCAGATCAGAGTTTTTGAGGTTGTTTTTTCTGATGGACGTGCAATACAGGGGGAGGGTTTGAGTCTTACTCGTGTCATGTTTAGGACCCTCTAAAGCATTAGATAAGGGATTTTTTAATTTAATTGAAGTTATATCCAAAGATTATCATAATCCATTATAAAACCCCAAATCCCCCAAACTCCTATACCCCAAATTAAAGTATCCAATGATGTTAGACGACAAAGGTAAACGCCCCAATGCAAACTAAGATACGTTTGTTCATCTGGTGAAAATTTGAAATAGACATCAAGTATTGTAGGATGTCATTCAACATTTTTCTGTTTCACATTTGAGAGGAATCTCATAGCTCTGTTTTTATGACTGTTTCAACATCATAAATGCCCTGTGTGGAAGGTGTTTTTTAATGTAACAGACACGCTAAATACTATTTTCACCAGAAACACATATTAAAGCACTATTGCCCACTATTTCTTCTGATTTTTTTTTCTTGGCATATTTTAGCTCACGCTAAGGCTTTGGGTTCTTTTGATAAACATGCAACTTGGACATTTTCTTACAACAGACAGATGGGTGTGTTCTGTGGGTATTATTTCTAAAATGAAGAAAATGTTCCCTTTTACCAGCATCTGGGTAAGATTTAGAGTTCTGTCACAGATTTAAAATTTAGACAGAAATAATCATCTCTCGCCTATATAAGGCGACTGTACTTTGCAAGAAATCTTTTTATATATTTTTTTGTTATGCCAAGCTTTGAAATCATAAATAAAGTATGGGTTCAGAAAAAAACACTATAAGAAATAGTATTTGGGCATTTCTTTTCATCATTTATTTTTATAGACACCCTCCAATCCTACAGCTCAGATAGCCAGTTTACAATGCTGTGGTAGTGTAAAAAGGTTTTATACAACAGTAAAACACTGAGAAATAGACTAGTCTAAATAGATATATTTTTCTTTGAACATGATTTCACTGTACAAATCCCACCCAAGTGAATCATGACATTTGGCTGGCAAACATACTGGTGACATACCCAGTGACATGAATATACGTTAAGATTATTCAATGAAAATTGTCCGCCATTTCTACAGGATACTTTATTTTAATTGACACAAAGATTTTAAATGATCCTTCTTTCACCCCGCCAAGTAATCATATACAACCGGGTAAAAATCAACCTCTTTTTCTTTGCCAGAGACAATTACATTAAGAGAATATAAAACGTCATTGAAGGATTATTTATGCTCTGTTTATGCCATCCTTTTCTATAATAGTTATCACCTAAAGACCAGAGATCAATACCCACAAATACAGTAGGACATAGTTTTAAAGAGTTTCAGCTGACCTCTTTTATTTCTTTTTTTTTTTGAGACAGAGCCTCAAGCTATCCCCCTGGGTAGAGTGCCATGCATCACAGCTCATAGCAACCTCCAGCTCCTGGGCTCAAGTGAGTCTCCTGCCTCCGCCTCCCAAGTAGCTGGGACCACAGGCGCCCATCACAACGCCCGGCCATTTTTTGGTTGCAGCCATCATTGTTGTTTGGTGGGCCCGGGCTGGGGATTCGAACCCGCCACCTTAGGTGTACGTGGCTGGCGCCTTAGCCGATTGAGCCACAG
>CAUYQV010153127.1:0-29311 GCA_963574575.1 Galagoides demidoff
GGGCACCTGTAGTCCCAGCTACTTGGAAGGCTGAGGCAAGAGAATCACTTGAGCCCAAGAGTTTGAGGTTGCTGTGAGCCGTGATGCCATGACATTCTACTGAGGGTGACATAGTGAGACTTTGTCTCAAAAAAAAAAAAAGGGCAGTACCTGTGGCTCAGTGCGTAGGGCACTGGCCCCATATACTGAGGATGGCAGGTTCAAACTCAGCCCGGGCCAAACTGCAACAAAAAATAGCCAGGCATGGTGGTGAGTGCCTATAGTCCCAGCTACTTGGGAGGCTGAGGCAAAAGAATCACTTGAGCCCAAGAGTTTGAGGTTGCTGTGAGCTGTGACACCATGGCACTCTACCCAAGGTGACAGCTTGAGACTCTGTCTCAAAAAAAAAAATTAAAAAAAAAATTTATATATATGTTTGAAAACAGCCTAAGCAAGAGCCAGACCCCATCTCTATTAAAATAGAAAAATTAGCTGGATATGATGGTACACCCCTGTAATCCTAGATACTCAGGAGGCTGAGGCAGGAGGTTTATTCAAGCCCTGGAGTTTGAGATTGCTGTGAGCGAGGCTGAGGCCATCACACTCTAGTCTGGATAACAGAGTGAGACCCTGTCACTAAAAAAAAGAGCTGGTGGGGCGGTACCTATGGCTCAAAGGAGTAGGGCACTAGCCCCATATACTGGAGGTGGTGTCGGGTTCATACCCAGCCCCAGTCAAAACTGCAAAAAAAAAAAAAAAGAGCTTGTATGTACTAATCCATTTTGTCTTCCCCAACACCACGTGAAATAGGAACTATTTTCCCTGCTGTATAGATGAAGAATCTAGGTACACTTTCCCCAGATTTACCTAGCAAGTAGATAGAGGAACTGGGATACAAACTCAGGTGGTCTGGTTCAGAGTCCAACCAGATCCTAACTGCTACCCTATCCTGCACTAGTATAGAAATGGAAATCCAGAATCCATCTTACAGATAAGGAATCCAAGGCACAGCAATTCTAACAGACTTGCCAATTATCCACAAAGCTAGTTAAAGGAATAACCAAGAAGCACTTAAGTCTTTTTTGAGACAGAGTCTCACTTTGTCACCCTAGGTAGAATGCCATGGCATCGTAGCTCACAGCAATCTTAAACTCTTGGGTTCAAGTGATACTCTTGCCTCAGACTCCCAAGTAGCTGGGACTAGAGGTGCCACAACAACGCCCAGCTAGTTTTAGAGATTGAGGTCTTGCTCTTGCTCAAGGTGGTCTCAAATGCCTGAGGTCAAGGATCTGCCTGCCTTGGCTTCCCAGAGTGCTAGGATTATAGCCGTGAGCTACTGCACCCTGCGTTTGGAATAGTAATTCTTCCATCTTTTGCTGACTCTGGGTATTGGCATGTGAGAAGTAAATGTCTTAAGTCTCTTATTCTTGCTTCATATAGAAGTAATTTCATGTCTTTTCCAGTTTTTTTTTTTTTTCTCTTTTCTGGGAAAGTTCTAGCTTTCCTAAGATGGGGCACCCAGATCATACTCTGGCTGAATAGCTGTGTCAGCAGGGGTCCAGGCAAGGCACATGGACCTTCCCATGAGAGTTTGTCCACTTTTAAAAAGAGCCATGGAGGCTTGACGCCTGTAGCA
This sequence comes from Galagoides demidoff, assembly GCA_963574575.1. NCBI lineage: Eukaryota > Metazoa > Chordata > Mammalia > Primates > Galagidae > Galagoides > Galagoides demidoff. The sequence continues at coordinate 1,616 of CAUYQV010153127.1, forward strand.
CAGTGATTACGGTGCCAGCCACATATACCCAGGCTAGTAGGTTTGAACCTGACCTGGGCCAGCTAAACAATGACAACGGCAACAACAACAACAAAAAAAGTAGCCAGCCGTTGTGGCGGGTGCCTATAGTCCCAGCTACTTGGGAGGCTGAGGCAAGAGAATCGCTTAAGCCCAAGAGTTTGAGGTTGCTGTGAGCTGTGACAACACAGCACTCTACCGAGGGCAACATAATGGGACCCTGTCTCAAAAAAAAAAAGGCATAGAACCATTCATCCTCATAGATGAGACAACTGCTACCCTAAGCAGAACTTGCCTCACCTCTGATGGGCTTTCTTTCTTTTCCCTCAAAATACTTCATACACTGCTGGTCCCCACCCCCAGAGTGTAGGATCTTGAACCAGACTGAAAGAGTCTAATCCCAGTACTACCACTTACCACTGGGCGACCTTAGGAAAGTTACTTAAGCTTTTTGTGTCTCAGTTTCTGCCTCTGAAAAGTGAAGATCACAACCTCACAATGACCCTGTGAGGATCTGTTAAGAGTTAAAGCATACAGGCATTTGATGTTAGCTGTTGTTATGGGCAACATTGGTTGTGCAACATTAACCCACCTGAGAGATGATTATAAATGTCTTGCTGAGGAAACTTGAAAAACCTGTCAAGTCCAGTTAATGTGCGGCCATTAAATGTCTGAGATAGTCCAGAACAGCGCAGTGTGATCTTCTGCATTCCCAGCTCCAGGCCTCTCCACTTTTTCTCTCAGTGTATCTAAAGATATGTCCCAGCTGGGCGCAGTGGCTGGTGCCTGTAATCCTAGCATCCTGGGAGGCTGAGGCAAGAGGAGTTTGAGACCAGCCTGAGCAAGTTTAAGACTCCATCTCTACTAAAAATAGAAAAACCAAACAAGGCGCCTGTGGCTCAGTGAGTAGGGTGCTGGCTCCATATATCCAGGGTGGCAGGTTGGAGCCCGGCCCCAGCCAAACTGCAACAATAACAACAACAACAAAAATAGCCAGGCGTTGTGGCAGGCACCTGTAGTTCCAGCTAGTCAGGAAGCTGAGGCAAGAGAATTTGCCTAAGCCCAGGTGCTGGAGGTTGCTGTAAGCTGTGATGCCACTGCACTCTACCAAGGGCAACAAAGTGAAACTCTGTCTCTAAAAAAAAAAAAGAAAGAAAAACCAAACGAACAAACAAATTAGTTTGGACATTGTGGCTGGCACCTGTAGGCCCAGCTACTTGGAAGGCTGAGACAGGAGAATGGCTTAAGCCCAAGAGTCTGAGGTTGCTGTGAGCTGTGATGCCATAGCACTCTACCCAGGGTGACATAGTGGGACTGTGTCTAAAAAAAAACAAAAACAAAAACAAAAGATATGTCCCTTCATTCTCAGAGTATCCCGAAGGTGTGTGTCAAATGAAATACCCACAGGCGAGCACAAACACACAGAGTATCTTCTAAGGATAAACAATATTTCCAAAAGTGGGATGCTCACAGTAAGGCATCCCTAGAGAACAAAATAGCCTCCAAACATAAGATAATCACCACAGAGACTCAGACCCACATGTCACATTCCCATTTAGCATCCCATTATGGCATTTGTTTATTGAGCTAGTTCCAGGCTTATAAACTCACCCAGCTTATTATCCTGAACAAGCGCCAAGCCAAAATTCTAAAATAGCAGTCTTCTTTTTTTCTATAAGCAAGATTGGATCCTGAAGCAACACATCTCTCATCCCCTATGTTAATTTCTGCACAGGGATGATTGCAAACACGAGAACTTATTAACTTCCTATGCCATACCAAACTCCCAAGGAGTCAGTGGGCATAGCTGGAAGATTTGCTCTTCAAGTTATATAATGTCAACATTTTCGTGTATCTTTAGAAAAATGTCAGCAAGTTTTGGTTTAATTAAGTAAAACATTTACACATACATTGTCTTTTGCATATTACCTGAATATTAATGTAATCTATCATCATAAAATATGCCAAACAAAATCATGATTATCCCTATGACTCAGAGGTGCTTAAACCTCTCAATGAATTCACAACTATTTGTTTCAAATGTTTCATTTTCCTGATTAGAGAGTAAAAATAATTTGAGAAATTATTTTACAATTATTTATAAAATTATTTATATTTATAATTATTATAAATACGGCCTTTCAAAAGAGAAACTACATTTATTTGTGAGCTGAGGACCATTTTATGGTTAAATTAAATAAGAGATAGGCAGATGCAGTCAAACTTATTACATTGCACTTTCCTAGGTAGTAATCTAAATATAAATGTAAATGAATTTTATTTAAATCAATTCCATGTTAAATTATGTGCATCATTACGAATAGTAGTCAGAACAAATTAAGATAAATAGTACAGATTGGTAGGATGAACATATATATATATATATTTTTTTTTTTTTTTTGAGACAGAATCTGGCTATGTCACCTGGGTAGAGTGTCATCATAGCTCACAGCAACCTCAAACTCTTTTTTTTTTTTTTTGAGACAGAGCCTCAATCTGTTGCCCTGGGTAGAGTGCAGCTCACAGCAACCTCCAACTCCTGAGCTCAAGCGAGTCTCCTGCGTCTGCCTCCCAAGTAGCTGGGACTACAGGCGCCGGTCACAAGGCCCAGCTATTTCTTTTTTTGGTTGCAGCCATCATTGTTGTTTGGCAGCCCAGGCTGGATTCGAACCCGCCAGCTCAGGTGTATGTGGCTGGCACTTTAGCTGCTTGAGCCATAGGCACCGAGCCAGCAACCTCAAACTCTTAGGCTCAATTGATCCTCTTGCTTCAGCCTCCAAGTACCTGGGACTACTGGCACCTGCCACAACACCCAGCTAGTTTTTCTATTTTTAGTGGAGACAGGGATCTCGAACTCCTGAGCTCAAGCAATCCACCCTCCTCTGGTTCCCAGATTGCTGAGATTACTGGCAGGAGCCACCGTACCCAGCCTAGAAAACTGTTATCTTCTAATCAGAGGAAACATCAGGGAGGAAGTAATAATTGGGAAAATCTATGATTTTCATGGAAGGGGTGTCATAGGTAGAAAGACTTCAAACTAATTTTTGTCAAATTCAACCAGATTTCCTTGAATTTTTATCAATTCATTTTACTTGGTGTTGATCAACTTTAAATTTTTAAATGAATATATAAGAAGAAAAGTAGGTTGTTTTTTTTTTTTTTGAGACAGAGCCTCAAGCGTCCCCCTGGGTAGAGTGCTGTGACATCACAGCTCACAGCAACCTCCAACTCCTGGGCTCAAGCAAGTCTTCTACCTCAGCCTCCCAAGTAGCTGGGCCCACAGGCACCTGCCACAATACCTGGTTATTTTTTGGTTGCAGCCATCATTGTTGTTCTGCGGGCTGGGGCTGGATTTGAACCCGCCACCTTAGGTGTCTGTGGCTGGCACCTTAGCCACTTGAGCCACAGGCACCAAGCCGAAGAAAAGTAGTTTTTTGGTCCTAAAGTGGACAAGGTGCCCCTGCTGCTTCTAATGTTGAATCCAGAATGGTTTCAAGCCAGACCTGGGACTGCAGGTCAGGTGAGAAATGCTGCCAGGCCACAGATCGCAAGGGGGAGGAAGAGGAAGAGGAAGAATTGTTGGATCTCCTAACAATAGCAAAGGAGCAACGCAGGCAGCTGGAGTAAAGTCCAAGGTTCAGCTAGAGCTCTGTGATGAGCGTGTATCCACCCGCTAACAGGCAGAAGAGGCTTGCAGGGAGAAGCGCTTTCACTTCTTGCATGCAAGGGAGCATTGGGTGGCCCTCAAACTCTTTAACAGCTTAAAATAAATGGGAAGAGGCTGGGCGGGGTGGCTCACACTTGTTTTTTTTTTTTTTTGAGACAGAGCCTCAAGCTATCTCCCTGGGTAGAGTGCCATGGCGTCACAGCTTACAGCAACCTCCAACTCCTGGGCTCAAGCGAGTCTCCTGCCTCCGCCTCCCAAGTAGCTGGGACCACAGGTGCCCACCACAATGCCCGGCTGTTTTTTGGTTGCAGCCTCATTGCTGTTTGGCGGGTCCGGGCTGGATTCGAACCCACCATCTTAGGTGTATGTGGCTGGGGCCCCAGCCACTCAAGCCACAGGCGCTGAGCCAGGCTCACACTTGTAATCCTAGCACTCTGGGAGGCCGAGGCAGGTGGATTGCCTGAGCTCACAGTTTCAAGACCAGCCTGATCCAGAGCAAGACCCCCATCTCTAAAACTAGCCGGGCATTGTAGTAGGCGCTACACTTGGGAGGGTGAGGCAAGAGGATTGCTTAAGCCCAAGAGTATAAGGTTGCTGTTAGCTATGATGCCATGCACTCTACTGAGGGTGACAAAGTGAGACTCTGTCTCAAAAACTAAATGAATAAATGGGAAGATGCATTCACCCAGTTTCCACCCAGTGGGCATCAGCACATTTCCTCATGGTTTTGAATATGCCATTTGTTTCTCATTTGCGTAACTGTAAGTTCATGTTAACTTTCGGCTTAGGCAAATAGCTTGTAGTTTGCAGTAATATTACCTTTATAAAGTTTTATGATCTTCAAAAAAAAGAAGAAATGCAAAAACTACATTTCTAAGAAGTTAAATGAATGATTAATCAGCATCATAAAATTTCCTCTTGTTTCCGTCTCATCAGCCTATATGTCAAATTCATATTTCTTTATCTCAAAGTATGCTTCTTTCGTTCTAAGAAACTATATTATGCAAATCAATAACGAATCCCTATTAAACAGTCACATAAAGTTCTAAGTCATAGAAAACATCCAGGGAGAAATTATTTTGGCATAAAGAAGCCATTCTTTGGAGGCAACAGAAATTCAGATCCCCACTCTGACTTAAGCACGGATATTTATACAATTAAATTAATGTAATGTAATATAATGTCATTTTTCTTCATCATTGGCACCAGAATCTTATTTCACTGAATGTACATCCATCCTCTTGCCCATCCGTGACCCTTATCAGTCTCTGATGGTAGAGAGTCTTTTGTTTGTTCTGGATATGGTCTCATGCTGGAAAGAATAACAGGGCAAAACAGGATGCACATGTATGACAAAAAAACAGAGGAATGCTGGCAACTCTGTGGGTTTTATACTCAGAGGTGCTTCATATTAATTTCCTGTGATTTGATGTCTTAAACTTTAATTGCTCCATTTTGCAACCAGCCACCAGCTAGAGATAATGCAGGTCACAGTCACCAGATGAATCAGTCTCACACTTCTGAAGACATTCTGCACATTCACCAACAATATTCAGAATAGACACGATCAAAGGGTCACAATAGGGTGGTGCCTGTGGCTTTTAGTGAGTAGGGTGCCAGCCCCATATACTGGAGGTGGTAGGTTCAAACACCGCCCTGGCCAAAAACTGCAAAAAAAAAAAAAAAAGAAGAAGAAAAAGAAAGGGTCACAACAGGCAAGACGGGGTGTTTTGGAGCGCTGGTTTTCTCAAAGTGTGTTTCTTGGCCCAGCAGCAGGAGTATCTGAGATGTGTTAGAAACACAAATTCTTTTTTTTTTTTGAGACAGTCTCACTATGTCCCCCTCGGTGGAGTGCTATGCCATCACGGCTCACTACAACCTCAAACTCTTGGGCTTAAGCGATTCTCTTGACTCAGCCTCTCAAGTAGCTGGGACTACAGTCACCTGCCATAACGCCCAGCTATTTTTTTGTTATTGTTGTCATTGCTGTGTAGCAGGCCCTGGCCGGGTTTGAACCCACCAGCCCTGGTGCATATGGCCAGTGCCCTAACCGCTGAGATACAGAAGCTGAGCCAGAAACGCTAATTCTCGAACCCCATACAAGACCCAGAGCATCAGAACTTCTGTAGGTGAGGCCCAGCAGCCTGCAATGCTTTTTTTTTTTTTCTGTTGTTGTTTGTTCTTTTGAGACGGATGGCTAGAGTGGCATGGAGTCATAGCTCACAGCAACCTCAAAATCCTAGGCTCAAGAGATCTTCTTGCCTCAGTCACCCAAGTAGCTGTGACTACAGATGCCTGCCACAATGTCTGTCTAGTTTTTCTATTTTTAGTAGAGATGGAGGTCTCCTTTTTCCTCAAGCTATTCTTGAACTCCTGAGCTCAGGCAATCCACCTGCCTCAACCTCTCAGAGTGCTGGGATTACAGGCATGAGCCCCCTGCCCGGCCTGCCTGGGTTTTTTTTTAACATGTCCTCCAGGTGATCTTCACATATACTAAAGTTTGATGACCACCACAATAGAGTGATTCCCTGATGCCATGATTTTATTTAAATTGTGATACTTTGGACTCACTGGCTCACGTCTGTAATCCTAGCACTTTGGGAGGCCAGGTGGGTGGATTGCTTGAGCTCAGGAGTTCAGAGACCAGCATGAGCAAAAGCGAGACCAATCTCTACTAAAAATAGAATATTAACTGGGTGTGGTAGCATGTGCCTGTAGTCCCAGCTACTTGGGAGGCTGAAGCAAGAGGATCACTTGAGCCCAGGAGTTTAAGGTTGCTTCAAGCTACAATGATGCCACAGCATTCTGCCAAGGGTGACAGAATGAAATACAGTCTCAAAATAATTTAATTAATAGGCTGGGCGTAGTCATCACACCTGTAATCCTAGCACTCTGGGATGCCAAGGCAGGTGGATTACTTGAGCTCACAAGTTTTGAGACCAGCCTGAGCAAAAAGCAAGACCTCATAGCTACTAAAAATAGAAAAACTGAGGCAAGAGGATCACTTGAGCCCAAGAGCTGGAGGTTGCTGTGAGCTATGACACCACAGCACTCTACCCAGGGCAACAGCTTGAAACTCTATCTCAAAAAAAAAAAAATTAGTTAATAAATAGTGATACTTTGATTTTTCCACAAAGCTTTAAAGGACCAAAGTAATGTTCATTTATACTGTCTTGTATACAGCTATAAAATGTTAGAAGAAGGCCAGGCATGGTAGTTCACACCTATAGTCCTAGTACTTTGAGAGGCCAAGGTAGGAGGATCACTTGAGGGCTGAGTTTGAGACCAGCCTGGGCAACATAGACCCTTAACTCTACAAAAAAAAAAAAAAAAAATAGCCAGGCATGGTTACTTGTGCCTATAGTCCAGCTACTCAGGAAGCTGAGAGAGGAGGACTGCTTGAGCCCAGGAGTTTGAGGTTGCAGTGAGCCATAGTGCCACTGTACTCTAGCCTGGGCAACCGAGCAAGACCCTGTCTCAAAAAAAAAAAAAAAAAAAGCAGCTGGCACCTGTGGCTCAAAGGAGTAGGATGCTGGCCCCACATGCCGGATGGAGGTGGTGGGTTCAAACCCAGCCCCAGCCAAAAACTGCAAAAAAAAAAAAAAAAGCAATATAGAGGAAATGAATATTGGGGAAGATTTGTGGGGCTACTAAGAAATATAATATTTTTTTCCTTGCGGCTTGGTTCCTGTAGCACAGTGGTTACGACACCAGCCACATACACGGAGGCTGGCAGGTTCAAACCCGGCCGGGACCAAATGCAATATTTTTTCCTTGCTTGCTTTTTCAACCTATATTTAATATTCTAAAACACACCTAACTTTATAGGCAAGGAGTTTATTTATTTATTTTGAGACAGAGTCTCACTTTGTCACCCCTGGTAGGGTGCTCTGGCATCATAGTTTACAGCAAATTCATACCCTTGGGCTCAAGTGATTCTCTTGCTTCAGCCTCCCAGGTAGCTGGGACTATAGGCACCCACCACAACACCCAGCTATTTTTAGAGATGGAATCTTGCTCTAGCTCAGGCTGGTTTGGAACCCATGAGCTCGGGCAATCTACCCAAAGTGCTAGGGTTATAGGCATGAGCCACTATGCCCAGCCCAGGAGTGTTTTCTTTTTTTCTTTTTGTTTTTGCAGTAAACCAACATCAGGAGCACAAACAATAAAGGGACTTTTTGTTTTTTCTTTTTTGAGACAGAGTTTCACTCTGTCGCCTTGGTTAGAGTCCCATGGCATCATCATAACTCACAGTAACCTCAAACTCTTGGGCTCAAGAAATCCTCTTGCCTCAGCCTCCCAAGTATCAGGGACTACAGGTGCCCTCCACAAGGCTCAGCTATTTTTTTTATTTTTAGTAAAGACAGGGTCTCACTCTTGCTCTAGCTGGTTTTGAATTCCCGAGCTCAAGTAATCCACTGATCCACTGGCCTCAGGCTCCTGGAGTGCAGGATCACAGGTGTGAGCTATCTCACCCTCCAGAGGGATTTCTTTGTTTTCCAGGATCACAGGGCCCAGTTAAAATTCAACCTTGACGGCATTTATCTAGTTTACAATGGTTACCTTATTTAGTGCTCTGGGCAGCACTAAATGCCTGCAGTGGCTCATGCCTGTAATCCCAAGACTTTGGGAGCCCAGGAGTATAAGACCAGCCTGGGTCTCAATAATGAGACCCTGTTTCTACAAAAAAATTCTAAAAATTAGCCAGGCATAGTGGTAGATGCCTTTAGTCCCAGCTACTGGTGAGCCTGAGGCAGGAGATTCACCATAAGAGTTCAAGATGTTAATACACACAAATGCTTATAAACATTACAGATGTAGGGTGTAGTGAATGTTCAATAAATGATCCGCAAAGGGAATCTTGATGATCCCTATTTCAAATGAAGGCCCCAAGGGATTGGGAGGGTAAATAATTTACCCAAGTAAATAAAGATTAAAACCCACCCACATTGCAGGCTTTTCTTGACTCTCCTCTGCTATATTTCCAAAGTTGGGAGAGTGGGTGAACATTAGGGAAATTAGGATTATGGGAATAGAGTTACAGTGCTAGTAATGGAATGATTGGCTCAGCACCCATAGCACAGTGGTTATGGCGCCAGCCACTTACACTGAGGATGGCGGGTTCAAACCCAGCCCAGGACACCTAGACAACAATGACAGCTACAATGAAAAATAGCAGGGTGTTGTGGTGGGCACCTGTAGTCCCAGCTACTTGGGAGGCTGAGGCAAGAGAATCACTTAAGCCCAAGAGTTGGAGGTTGCTGTGAGCTGTGACACCAGGGCACTCTACCAAGGGCAACATAGTGAGACTCTGTCTCAAATAATAATAATAATGATAAAATAATGGAATGATCATACTAAAGGTTGTATGATCAGGGTCAGGTATGCAGGATAATAAGTGAGGAAATGGGCCTCCAAAAAGAACACACCATACTGGGGGCTTCATGAGAGACTTCAAGAAAAGGTCCACAAGGGCCTATCTGGAGTCAGAAAGGACCCCAGGAAAAAGGTCCTCAAAGGCCTGGCTGGGGGCCTGAAAGGGCTTGGGAAGCCATTTTAGTTCTTTTGTTTGTTTGTTTGTTTTTGTTTTTGTTTTTTGAGACAGTCTCACTATTTGCCCTCAGTCACAGCTCATAGCAACCTCCAACTCTTGAGTTTAAGTGATTTTCTTGTCTCAGCCTCCCAAGTAGCTGGGACTACAGGTACCCGCCACAATGCCCAGCTATTTTTTGGTTGTAGTTGTTATTGCTGTTTGGCAGGCCCGGGCTGGGTTTGATCCTGCCAGCTCTGGTGTATGTGGCTGGTATCCTAGCCAATGAGATAAAGGCACCAAGCTGGGAAGCCATTTTAGGATAACACGTGCAACTGATTCATTGAGCAAGAAAGATTAGTTCTTAAACTGGCCACAGTGGCTCAGACCTGTAATCCCAGCACTTGGGAGGCCTAGGCAGGTGGATTGACTGAGTTCACTGCTGGAGACCAACCTGAGCCAGAGTTAGACCCTGTCTCTAAAAATAGCTGGGCATTGTGGTAGATGCCTGTAGTCACAGCTACTCAGGAGGTTGAGGCAAGAGAATTGCTGAAGCCCAAGAGTTGGAGATTGCTGTGAGGTATGACTCCATGGCACTCTACCCAAGACAACAAAGTGAGACTCTGTTTCAAAAAAAAAAAAGAAAGAAAGATTAGTTCTTCTGGGTGTGAGATAAGAGGATTCAGCTTTGTTTATGCTGGCTCCTGAAGATGAGTAAGGCATCAGCTAATCTGTCCTGCAGGAAATAAAGGATTAACTGGGTGGCATCTCGCTCCAAAGTCCAAGCTCCCATTTGTTTTCTGTAATCCTGTTTGTGACTGATAAGTATCTTAAGAAGTAAAAGTAATAAAAATAGCTAAAGGGTTATTGGGTGGGTAAATCCAGGATTAGGGCAGGAGAAATGCAGAGATGTGTGATGTTGTTGTTACAAACACCCATTAACTAATCAAGAGAAATCATGAAAACTGAGTGCACTGGAGTGCAAGGTCTTCACTATCTCTCACCAGGGCTGTTGACCTCCCAGGCCCACTCTATAAATTCTACTGTTTCTATTGTCTTTCTTTATTTTTCTCATTCCCTTGTCACTGCCAAGCATTGGGGACACTCATGGGTGGTGTGGGGGCTGGCTCCCTATAGGACGGGTGAGGATAAAATGAAAGAAAGTGATAGCTGAAATAGTTATAGATTCTCCTGAGTTACTGTTCAAGAAAAAAAATTGGCCTGGCTCCGTGCCTGTGGCTCAAACGCCTAAGGCACTAGCCACATACACCTAAGGTGACAGGTTCCAATCCAGCCCAGGCCCACCAAACAACAATGACGGCTGCAACCAAAAATAGCCAGGCGTTGTGGCAGGCACCTGTGGTCCCAGCTATTTGGGAGGCTGAGGCAGAAGACTCGCTTGAGCCCAGGAGTTAGAGGTTGTTGTGAGCTGTGATGCCACAGCACTCTACCCAGGGGAACAGCTTGAGGCTCTGTCTCAAAAAAAAAAAAAAAAAAACTGGCCTGTAATCCTAGCACTCTAGCTGGTCAAAGCAGGAGAATTGCTTGACCTCAGGAGTTGTAGATCAGCCTGAGCAAAACCAAGACCCCCATCTCTACTTTAAAAAAATAGAAAAACTAGCCAGTAGTCCCAGCTACTCGGGAGGCTGAGGCAAGAGGATTGCTCAAGCCCAGGAGTTTGAAGTTATCATGAGCTATAATCCCAAAATAGTCTACCCAGGGCGACAGAGTGAGACTCTGTTTCAGAAAAAAAAACTAAACAAACAGAAAAAAACCCGAAATACTTTTTTATGCTTTTCTCAACATCAGGGATTATCGCAGTGGTATTGTCTGGCTGCCGGCAGAGTCTGGTCACCAGGCTGGCACGGGGCAGCAACCAAGAGGCTCCACCACTCTCCCAATTGATTCTTCCCTCCAATTCTATTATGCAAGGCCCTTCTTTTCCAGTTATGCAAATAGATTGTGATTTATTTTCTGCTAAACCAGTTAGAAAAGCTGTCCATATTACTATTGTGGTGGTGGATTTGTTTTTAATATTATGGTCATATTATTAACCATTAACAATTATATTTCTTAGCTCTTACTCTAGTTTATTTTTTAGGGAGAATGAGACTGTCGAAATATCTAATATCATCCCTCCTCCTGAATCTGACCAGGTTTTAAAATATCTAAAACATAAAAACTGCCATTTGAATGTATATTAGTGGCAATAGGAAATTGTTAATTTTTTAAGATGTGATAACTGGGCTTGTCACCTGTAGCTCAGTGAGTAGGGTGCTGGCCACATACACAAGAGCTGGTGGGTTTAAGCTCAGCTCGGGCCTGCTAAACAAGAATGACACCTGCAACCAAAAAATAGCCAGGCGTTGTAGTGGGCACCTGTAGTCCCAGCTACTTGGGAGGCTGAGGCAAGAGAATCACTTAAGCCCAAGAGTTTCAGGTTACTGTGAGCTGTGACACCATGGCACTCTACTGAGGGTGACATAGTGAGACTCTGTGTCAAAAAAAAAAGGAAGACGGCGTGGCACCTGTGGCTCAAGCGGCTAAGGCGCCAGCCACATACACCTAAGGTGGAGAGTTCAAATCCAGCCCGGGTCCGCCAAACAACAATGATGGCTGCAACCAAAAAATGGCCAGGCATTGTGGCAGACACCTGTGGTCCCAGCTACTTGGGAAGTAGAGGCAGGAGACTCACTTGAGCCCAGGAGTTAGAGGTTGCTGTGAGCTGTGATGCCACAGCACTCTACCCAGGGGGATAGTTTGAGGCTCCATCTCAAAAAAAAAAAAAAAAAAAGACATGATCACTGATACATATTCAGTTTCTATGATATCTAGAACTGATCATTTTGAACCCCTAATTCTCTATACACCAAAATTATTTTCGGTAGGGTGGCGCCTGTGGCTCAGTGAGTAAGGCGCCAGCCCCAAATACCAAGGGTGGCGGGTTCAAACCCGGCCCTGGCAACAAAAAAATAGCTGGGCGTTGTGGCAAGCGCCTGTAGTCCCAGCTACTCGGGAGGCTGGGGCAAGAGAATCACCTAAGCCCAGGAGTTGGAAGTTGCTGTGAGCTGTGTGACACTGCCGTGGCTCTCTACGGAGGGTGATAAAGTGAGACTCTGTCTCTAAAAAAAAAAAAAAAAAAAAAAAATTATTTTCATTAATAATCATGAAATCAAATTAATAATAATGATGTCCAGGCTGGGCGCGGTGGTTCACACTTGTAATCCTAGCACTCTGAGAAACCGAGGCAGGTGGATTGCCTGAGCTCATGGGTTTGAGACCAGCTTGGGAAAGAGCAAGACCCTGTCTCTTAAAAATAGCCGGCTATTCTGGTGAGTGCCTTTAGTCCCAGCTACTGGGGAGGCTGAGGCAAAAGAATCACTTGAGCCCAGGAGTTTGAGGATGCTGTGGGCTATGAAGCCACAGCACTCTACCCAGGGTGACAGCAAATTTATACACAAATGGTAAAAGTCAGAGTAGTAGCTATGTCCTACCCAGTTGTTGCTGTCCAAAAGAAAAAATTACAAAAAAGGGGAAATTGTAACGAATTAATTGCATTAACCAGTGGTTCTCAACCTGTGGGTCACGACCTCTTTTTAACAATGAAAGTACATTGTGGCATTAGGAAGGTTGAGGTTGACAACCACTGGCACCAGCCCGGGCCAGCTAAACAACAATGACATCTGCAACAAAAAATAGGTGGGTGTTGTGGCAGGTGCCTATAGTCCCAGCTACTTGGGAGGCTGAGGCAAGAGAATCACTTAATCATCTGTCCACAGTTAACGGAAAAAATATACCTACATATTGGGCTTTCATAGTAATAAATAATAATATTAGTATTTACTTGGAATTAAATAAGTAGAATTCCAACTAACATAAAGATACCAATCAGGTTACCAAAGATAGTGCATGTATCAACTAAAACTTATTAGCCTTCTACTCAGGAGTCAAAGCCTCTCAAAGGTCACGTGTTCTCATGCTTGCCCCCAAAATTATTTATTTATTTATTTATTTATTTATTTATTTATTTATTTTTATTTATTTTTTTGAGATAGAGTCTCAAGCTGCCACCCTGGGTAGAGTGCTGTGGTATCCCAGCTCACAGCAACCTCCAACTCTTGGGCTTTAGCGGATTTTCTTGCCTCAGCCTCCCAAGTAGCTGGGACTATAGGCACCCACCTCACACCTGGCTATTCGTTGAATGTAGTTGTCATTGTTGTTTGGTGGGCCCAGGCTGGATTTGAACCCACCAGCTCTGGTGTATGTGGTTGGTGCCCTAGCCATTTAAACTACAGGCACTGAGACTGTTTTGTTTTGTTTGAGACAGAGTCTCACTATGTCACCCTTGGTAGAGTGCCATGGCATCACAGCTCACAGCAACCTCAAACTCTTGGTCTCAAGCAGGTGCCTGCCACAGTGCCTGGCTATTTTTAGAGGGGGGGGGTCTCACTCTTGCTCAGGCTGGTCTCCTATCCATGAGCTCAGGGAAATCCAGAGTGCTAGGCCTGCCTCGGCCTCCCAGTGTGCTAGGATTCCCCAAAGTACTTTATGAGACTGAGTATAATACTAGGCCTGACCCATATCTAGTGAGACAGGCCTGGGTATTTGGGGTACTCCAACTCAAAAGCCAATGGAGAAAACTGGGACTAAGTTGGGCGCTGAGTCGGATGTGTGCTCCTGCTTTAGGGATCCCTGATCTCCTCCCTTTGCCCAGATATGAGAGCTACAGAAGTATGAGTCACAGTTAGGTCCCATAATTGCCTCCTTGAACCGAGAGTCTGGGACTGATGGGGATGTGAGGGTAATTCTATCCTTCCAGTTCTCAAATGTGGACAGGGGCAGGAGAGATGGTGTTTCTCTGGCCCCAGATAGACATGAGGAGCTCCTGCTTTGTGCCCTGGCTGGGGAGGCAGGTCTTGCAGGAAACCAGCTTAGTCTGACCTTGGGGTTGGGCATGACTTATTTCCTCTGAGATCCTTCTGCTCCCCAGAAGAGACCCCTCTCTTTTCCCCTTCTGAGAATCTCTGGGGCTGCTCAATGGTAGGTCACCAACATCAGTTCTTCAAGGGAGTCAGGCTCAGGGACTTACTGTCTGGGCCTCCACAGACCGTGTTCTTTGAGAGCAGGAAGTGACTAGGCCCCACTAATCCTGCGTCTTTCTAAGAGCCTCAGCCCCACCAAAACTCACTGTGCATCAGGCCCCTGCACCAAGTTCTCTGGGCCCCTTTCTCATTTTCTCCTTCTGCAGACCTTGAGGCAGCACTCCGGTAACTCTAGTTTTACGGATGAGGAAAGTGAAGCTGAGGGACAGCAGCTGCTGGCAGGGGAAGGGTAAAGGGAGGCTGAGCATCCAGGTCTCTGACTCATGAAGCTACCTTTCCTCCTCCTCGTTCCACCCCCTTGTACAGGATGACTGGAAAGAAAGATTCTGCTGTCCTAAAACTCCTATAGATGTTATTCAGGGGCCTGAGCTGGTTGAAGACCCCAAGGGAGGGCATCTATCCACATGGCTGTTCTAGGCAGACCTGACCCTGGTCCAGCCTTCTGGCCCTTGGCATGATGCCTCTGCTTACTGTACCAGGTGTGGACTCATGCTGGGAAGACAAATGATATAATTAAATGGAAACAATTAACATCTTTGAAAAGACAACTCCAAAAAAAAAAAAAAGAGCAAGAACGAAATTTTTTTTTTTTTTTTTTTTTTTTTGAGACAGAGCCTCAAGCTGTCCTCCTGGGTAGAGTGCCATGGCATCACAGATCATAGCAACCTCCAACTCCTGGGCTCAAGCGAGTCTCCTGCCTCTGCCTCCCAAGTAGCTGGGACTACAGGCGCCTGCCACAACGCCTGGCCATTTTTTTGGTTGCAGCCATCATTGTTGTTTGGCGGGCCCAGGCTGGGGATTCGAACCTGCCACCTTAGGTGTACGTGGCTGGCGCCTTAGCCAATTGAGCCACAGGCGCCGAGCCACATTGTGATTTTTATAGAGATTGTATTATATTTGTAGATTGCTTTAGGTAGTATTGACATCTTTTTTTTTTTTTTTTTTTTTTTGAGATAGTATTACACTGTTTCCCTCAGTAGAGTGCTATGGCATCACAGCTCACAGTAACCTTTAACTTTTGGGTTAGGCAATTTTCTTGCCTCAGTCTCCCAAGCTGGAACTACAGGTGCCCACCACAATGCCTGGCTACTTTTTTGTTACAGTTGTGATTTAGCTGGCCAGGCCAGGTTTGAACCCACCACCCTTGGTGTCTGTGGCAGCATGTAACCACTGTGCTACGGGCACTGAGCCATGATTAGTTTTCTTATGTTAAACCATCCTTGCATTCCAGAAGTAAACCCTGTTCTGTCATGGTGTGTAATTCTCCTGATGTGCTGCTGGAACTGCTTGCTGGCATTTAGCTGAGGATTGTGCAGCATGCTTACCAGGGCACTTGGCCTGCAATTTCCTTTCTTGTAGTGTCTTTTTCTGGCTTCTTTATCAGGGTGATGCTGGCCTCACAGAATGAGAAGGGAGATATTTCCTTTTTAATTTTTTGGAAGGGTTTGAGAAAGAGTAGTGTTCATTCTTCTTGAAATGTTTGATGAATTCACTTGTGAAACCATCCAGTCCAGGACTTGGCTTTAAACATTTTCACTTTTGAATAAAGTAGCTTCACAGAGAGTTATGAGGTTAGCACAAGAGCCCTGTGCCCCAGCCTGCTGCAGATGTCATGGTTTGACTCCACCTGGGACTGAGCCTCGCCCTGCAGTCCCTGTGGTGTACAGTTGTTACTGTGGTGGGCTCACTGTTTGCCCACACACCCCAGGCCACCTCCCCTCCTGGGGCCCCAGGCACCAAGTACAGCCTCCTGCCCTTCCCTTTGCCTTCTCTAGGGTCAGGTCAAGATGAAAAGGACAATGATAGCACTTAAGCCCTGGACCTACAGTGTGGTCTGATTCCAGTGTGGGTGTCTGTTCCCTGTGCTGGTCCTGCTAGCTGGGTGTGGGCGCATCTGCAGATGGTCTGCTCCCCTGCAGGCTCTGCTGAGGGTATTTGGGAGGCGGGTTCCTGCCACCACTGGGTACAGGGAAGACCCCCTCCTGGGGGTCACCCTGTGTTTCCTCTGAACATCTTAGGGCCATCCTGAGCGTGCTACCTCATGGGGATCCCCCCTTCTCCAATGCCTCTCAGAGCTATATGTCTCATACCCGCCACAGCCAGGCGCCAAGATGGAGATGGACCAGCCCGAGGTGGAGTTGCTGGGCCCAAGTGACATAGCTTGACCTACTGCTGGTTGTTGAGTGATACCTGGTCAAATTGGTCAACCAAGAAGGGCAAGAATGGGCAGAGGCAGCTGTGGCTAGAAGTGACTATTCCAGGGCCTAGTTAAAAAGCTTGGCGCCCCTGCTGCATGCCCTGAGATTGGGCAGCCCCTGGGCAGTGGCTGCCTCTATAGTCTTGGAGGACTATGGCTTGGAGCCTGCTGGTTCTTGGGTGTAACTCAGCCTGGGGAGATGTTTATGGCCTTATCTGTGGGCCTCCTGCACAGACTTGGGGTGACAGTACCCTGAGCTTTATCAGAAACTCAGCAGGGTGCAAAAGCAGGACTGGGCCATGTGGGACCATGCTCCATAGTATGAGGTGTCCACAGGTGCAGTACTATGCCATGGGACACCCAGGTGTGGCCCTTCCTGTCTCAGCCCTTCTCTCCATGACAGGCCATGGCCTATGCCTCTGAGGATGGGATCCTCACCGAGGCCATGATGGACGCCCGTGTGCAGGACGCACTGCAGCAGCACCAGCAGAAGATGCAGTGGCTGGAGATTGGGGGACCCAGGCCAGGGGGTGGCCAGCGCCTGCCACCCTGAGCTGGCCAGCAGGACTGACAGCCGCCTGCCCTGCCAAAAGCTCCAGCCTCTTCTGCAGAAGAGGATGGAGCCAGCACTCGGAGAATGTTCTGAGCAGATTGGGGCTCCCAGTGGCGGCTTCTCATTGGACACACTTGCACACTTGGCAGAGGTGTCTCCACCTAGGCTTCTGGGGAGCGAGTAGGACATTCACCTCAGATCACCCCAGAACTGTGACCCACAGGAGGGGCCAGAGAGCTGGGAATGGGTGGGTCCCAGGGGATTGGACTAAGGGAGAGGAGGCCCCACCCCACCAGCCTCTCCTGGCAGGGGTGTCTGAGGCCACCTGTAGCTGACCAGCATGCCCATGATTGGAGCCAGGATGGAATAAAATCTCTGACACAGTGCTCCACCACGTGTGCACCTCCTGCAGACAGCAAGGGCTGAGGTCTGGGCCCCTAACCCCACAGCCCTCTGGGGTCAGAGGTGACAGAAGAGGCAGAGGCTGGAGCTTTCTGCAGAATTTACTGACCACAGAGGGTTGGGCTTCACAGTGAGGTGCAGCCAGGCCCCCCTGGGACGGTAGCGGCCAGAGGCCTTATTGCTACGCAGCACCCGCTCCATCATGACCCCAGGCCACGCACACGCCCCATGCATGTGCTCCCATGTGCAGACGGCCAGTTGCCCTGGCTTCCCTCCCCTCCCCTCTGCCAGAACTGCTCCAAGACGCAGACAGACGGACACCCCACACGGTGCACAGGAGGGGACACCAGGCGCTCCCACTCCTAACCGGCTGGCACCCACCTGCCCTTGCCGAGGACCCGCCCTGCTCCCCCCACTGCCACCCCCTCCCAATACCCACCCTACCCCCTTATAAAAAGAAGAGGAGACAGCACCTTCCACTGGACTCGCCCGGCCGGCCACAGCCCTGGGCGCCCTGGGCCCGAGGCTGCTGTCCAGTCCCACCGGCCTGGGCGTCCCCGAAGTCCCTTTTGCATCTGTACAGCGGCCGGTGGCCCCAGTGAGTCCGTGTGCGGCTCACAGGTGCCGCGGGCTGGGGTGGCCATTGTGGTAGAGTTTCTGCTTCACGTGCACCATGTTCCCTGCTGCCTCCTCGAAGGGCCTGTGCGGCCGCCGGCCCAGATCCCGCAAGCTGCACAGCCTGGGCAGCCAGGTCCACGAGCCATCTGCGGGGATAGGACGTGGTCAGGTGGCCGGGCTGCCGAACATGGTGCTCCCTGGGGCACAAGGCACTCACCGTAGCGCCGGCCAGCCTTCCAGGCACGCACGGCGCAGTGCAGGACACCGTCCATCCACACCAGGAACCAGCTGATGCAGAAGCCCAGCAGCAGCCCCAGCATGAGGTCGATCTCCTGCTTGGTCACGTTGTCTGTCACAAAGTAGTTCTCGGAGGCGTCCACCACCGACTGGTCCCCGTCGTACGGGATCACGTAGTGGACGTGGTGCCTGGGGGCGGCAGGGCGGGCTGGCACCTCTCCCGTGCCAGGGCCCTGGGTAGGTGTCAAGACCCCTGTGGGGCATCCTGGGGCCTGTAAGCTGCCTCCCAGGGATGGTCAGGAAGGATGCATTGGACCCGCCCAGGCCACTGCAGATGCATTGGAAGGATGCATTGGACCCAGCCCCCAGAGAGCTGCAGAGAGCTGCAGGGGAAGTGCCTGTGGCCTGTGGAGACCGCCCACAAAGTTGGGGTTCATGGGTAGGCTGTGCAGATGGGCAAGGTTTTCCCAGACAGTCTGGTTCCCACAGCCAAGGTCATTGCCCATCTGTTGGCCCCTGGGACTACTGAGGCCTGGCCTAGAGGGCAACACGGACCTTGGTTCCTCCTTAGGGACACTCGTTCTGACCTCTCCCAGCACCCTCCCTGGAATCTATCTATACTTTGTGCATCCTGCCCTGAGTACCTGTGCACCCTGTGCCTCAGAGCTTCCTCTGCTCCATGGCTTCTCACGGTGCCTCCCCTGCCCTGTGTTGGAGGCCTCAGGGGCAATGCCTGACATCTTACCCTCCACCATGGTGGGCATGTTCTGTCCACGCCGAGCACAGACTGGCCTGGCTTCTACCCTCTCAGCTGCTCCTGAGGTGGCCAGTATTCTGGTGTCCAGGGCTGCACAGGTCCCAGGGCCTGTCTCCTTGACACCTTTCCTCCCCTCCCCGGGCTCTTGAGGAACTGTTTAGGCTCAGGCCCTTGCTCACCTCTGGGGAATGCACTGATGTGTTCCACACAGCTCCCTCTATCTACCCACCCCTTCCTGGGCTGGCAGAACACCTCCAGGAAGCCCTCTGGTCCCCCTGGCCCCATGGGGTGGCCCTGCTGAGGGCCTGGCACTCTGGGCAGCAGACACAGAAGGGCCTAGAGGAGTGGGTGAGGATGCCCGTGGTCCACACCAGCCATGCCAGTCTTGGTACTCAGCTGCCCTTATCTCCATATAGGGCATTTAACTTGTGCCTGAAAATAGCTCCTCTCTTCAAACACAATTCCTCGTATTCCTGTCTTCCCCTCCTATCCTCCTTTCTTCCCCTAGGTGAGATGTCATTCCTACCACCTGGCCTGAAAGCCCCTTGACTCAGGTGCCTTCTCTCCAGTGGGGCCAAGGGCATCCTGGAGCCCCAACCCAGATCAGTGAGACAGTAGGTAGTCCCTGCCAACTTTTTGGAAACCGTCCTCTTCTTGGGTCCCCTGGTAAGCAGCCCCCTCAGCACTCCAAAGTGTGGCCCAACCCAGAGGATGGGGCTGGGGCCACAAGCCTTTGGGCAGGGGATGAGGAGTGACAGTGACTGACCTGGGTCATGAGCCTACCTGTAGCCATTTTTCATAATCATAAATGGAAAACTGTTGTTCACCACCCAGGATTTGCAGCTGCCACCAACCTCAAGGGAGGTAGCTTTTCCTGACTCTCTGGCAGGTCTCCAACAACCCTGGAGGCCCTGTGTTCCATTGCTAGCCTGGGCACCTGCAGCTCTCCCTCCCTTGCCCTGACCCTCCTCCTTCCTGGGTGCTCAGGTCTCACAGATGAAGGCAGAGCAAGACAGGCCTCTGCACAGATGTGCTTTGCACACATGTGTCTGTGATGTGTACAATGCACACTGTATACACACCAGCCACATGCATGGGACACGGCGTGTATATGGTGGACACAGGCCCCATGAGCTCCACACCCAGGTTCCAGCATGGTGTCTCATGTGGGTGCACCTCCACCCAGCTTTGCACACAGCTGTCCTCTCAACGGGGTCCCTGTCATGTTGCATGGGTTTGGGTGTGCTGACACAGATGCTGCCTGCCAACACCTGTGCTGTGGAGCATCAATTCCCATGTGTGTCCTATATATGAAATTCTATGTATCGGCATATACAAGGCATACACATATACACATGCTTATTTTGCACATGGTGTGTACACATGGGTAGAGCCACTGTGGCAGTGCATGTACATGGAGTGGACACAGATATCCATGTACAAAACTGTCATCTGCATACACATTTTCTGTACCCACATGGAGACATCTCAACGTTTTCCCTGAGCACACTGCACTGTATATTGTATTATATATATGTACTTTGCATACACATATATGTTGTCAATATACAAGAGTGCTTTGTACGCTGAGTTAACATACCCCGTACGTAGAGATGTGTACAAAGCATGTATATGTAGACACATATGCACACGCAGGGACACCCTATGTCTGTGGCAGGTTGTGACTCTTCTGCACACAGGCCTCCGCATAGGCACCTATGTCAGAGTCCATATACATTCTGAGTAGTGCGTGAGATGCATATACACAGCCTGTGTAAATGCTCTGGAAACATATCCTCTGCCCAGGGAGACCCTCAGTGTGCTGTCACAGGCAGACTCACACCAGGTACAACAGCCACACAGGTAAAGTGGATTACTTACGTCTATGGGGCTTGGAGTCAGGGCCCAGCCTCTGGGCGTCAGTAGAGCTGACCTTGTGCCTTGTTTTGGCAGTTTGATATGCCAGACAGGCCTGTGCACTAGGCAGGAATACCCAGCAAACTCTCTCCCCCCATGCTCAGCACAGGTGAGGGCCCTATACAGCCCCATGTCTGCCTGCTCCAAGGCCCATGTGCCCGTCAACACAGCTGTCTGTACCCACAAACATGTAACATGCCTAATGAGACATGTCCCTGTTCTGTCTCACACACCTGCACTCACATGTGTGCACATGGATCCCTGGAGCAGAAGGGCAGGATGGGGGGACAAACAGGGTCTGGGGCTGTGTGACCTTGGGGAAGTCTGTCCCCTAAAGCCTCTGTCTGCTTCCTCATCTGTCCAGCAGGAATAACAATGGTAACTGCATGAGGGCATCTTGGGGATGGGTGTGCATGCCTACTTGCGCGTGCGCTGTGTGTACGCACATGTATATGCACAGACGGTACACACATGCGCGTCTCATGAGAAGATGTTTATTTCTTACATGGACGTACAAACATGCATGGCAGGAAGACTCCATCAGCGCGTGCACGGGGTGACGGGGTGTGTGTGTAGGGTCGCAGCCTGGCTGTAGGGCCTGGGCTCTTCCTGGATCTCTGAGTGACCTTGAGTTAGCTCCACCTTCCCGCTCCCCACCCCCACCCTGCTCTCTGTCCCGGGGGCGGACAAGGTGCCCCCCAGGTAGGCACCTCCCACCACCACCTGCACTTCCCTGCCTGGGGCTGCACTGTGGCCCCAGGCTTGGAAGCCAGGGGCCCACTCAGCCAACACCCTGGCAGGCCTCTAAAGGCGTCTGGAGGTGGTGCCCTACCTGACTCTGTTGCTCCCTTCTCCCAGAAGACCAGTGCACAACCCTGGGGGTTCACGGTCAGACAGACCCTCCCCCAGCGCACCTGGCGGCCGCCTGCGGCCCGCATGAGTCTAGCGCAGTTCTGTGGCCTGCGTGGGGGTCGCCCGCACCCCTAGTGGGCCTCTCGGCACATGTGTGGTCACGCGTGTCGTGCCTGGCGCAGAGTCCCGGACTCACCGGCCACAGTTGCAGTGGCAGACGCGGTCCTCGCCCCGCAGGTGCGGGAGGATGTAGTTGTGGAATCGGTCCAGCAGCGCGTTCATGTCCATCAAGCACGCGATGGCCTGGAAGAGCCCATGACGGGTCAGCCCCAGGGCGGAGGTGAGCAGGAGAGGGGTCTGGGGGTGGGGAGAACGCTGGGCAGGGACACAGGGGAGTCGAGAAGGGAGCACAGGCGAGTAGGGGGAGGGGAGAGCTTAGGCGGTGGGGGAAGGAAATTGGTAGCCGGGGAGGGGGCGCAGGCCAGGAATAAGGAGCAGGCCAAGGAGGGGCACGCAGGCCAGGGACGAGGTTGCAGGCCGGGGACGAGGTTGCAGGCCGGGGAGGAGAGTGCAGGCCGAGGACTGGGGTGCAGGCCGGGGAGGGGCGCGCAGGCCGGGACCCGGATGCAGGCCGGGAAAGGGACGCAGGCCGGAGAGGGGCGCTCAGACTGGGGACCCGGGTGCCGGCCTGGAAAGGGGCGCAGGCCAGGGACTGAGGTGCCAGCCCGGAATGGGCACGCAGGCCGCACGGGCCGGTAAACAAGCCGCGGGAGGTGGGGGAGGCGGCGCGCGCGCGCGGGCGGCGGGAGCAGGGGGCGCGCGCAGGAAGCCCCTCCGCTCACCATCACGATCGACGCCCCCAGAATCATGAAGATCATGGTGTTCGCGCTCATGGACATCGGGCGGGGCCGGGCCGGGCCGGAGCGCCGCCCCCCGGCCCCGGCGCCCCCCCGGCCCCGCAGAGGTCAGAGCCTCCTGGACCCGACGCAGCCGGTCGTGGCAACCCCCCGCCGACCGAGGGAGGAGGCGTGGGACGGGGGCCCGGGGAGGGATGCGGGGGCGGCTCTGGGATCGCTCGGCCGGGCCCCGGCCGGCCCGCCGCGCTGCGCTCCGCCCTCCGGTCCTCCCTGCACTCAGTGCGCTCGCTCGCCCGCTCGGCCTGGGCCTCCTCCCTCTTCCCTCCTCCCTCCCCACCGCTTTCCTCCGCCTCCCGGGAGGGACCGCGCCGCCCGCGGGCCGCCCCGCGCCAGCCCCGCGCCAGGAGGGACGGCCACCCGCTGCCCGGACCTTCCCCGGGACCTCAGCTCCCCGTCTTGCCTCCACCCGGCCAGACCCGGCGCCTGCCCAACAACGACCGGAGAGGGGCTGGTGGCAGCCAGACGGCCCAGACCGGTCCAGTGAGGAAGCGGAGGCGCCTACAAGGTCACTAGGAGCACCCAGGGAGGTCACTCCAAACGACTGGCCAAAGAGGCGAGAGGGCTGGGAAGGGCCGACTTCATGGTGGAGGCAGGGCGCCCACGGGGTCAGCCCAGCGTGGGGCTCAGGTAGCCTGAAGTCCAGAGGACCAGTGCCCATGGTTCTTCTGCTCTAGCTGCCTCTGACACCCTGGTCCTCCTGGTACACTCCTGCAGCAAAACATGAGGGCAGGCGCCCCTCCCCCCCCCATCCAGCGTGGTGGGGAGGTTTCCCTAACCCCTCAACGGGAACATCTACTGCAGGTGAGTGGGGGAAGGGGGTAAGGTTAGCTCCTTGAGGGATGGCCCCAGCCCTGCCCCACAGAGATAGCTGCTCTCAGGTGCCAGGCCAGGAACTCAGGACAAAAAGCAAAAATGACCAAAAGCAACATCTGTTTATTGGACAATTCCAGGTTCTGTCCTAGGAAGATACAGCCATTGCTTTATTCAGGTATCTGTACAGTCCCACCAGGTGGGGAAGGAGGGAAGGGACAGGCAGCAAGGGCTCAGGAATGTAGAGGGAAATGCACTATGAACAGTTTTTTTTTTTCCTTTTTTGGTTAAAGAAAAAAACCTTTATAATCAATATCCCACTCATAAGTAAAAGTGGGACAGAAAAACTTGATTGTTTCTATATGGTGTGTACATGTCTTCTCTTTCATATGTACAGCTTACTGGGCCACACTGTTGCCCCAAAGGGTACCTAAGTAAAAACCAGTGTCAGAGGAAAGAATAAACAGAGGGCACAGGTGCCACCAAGGCTGCGGTGGCTGTCAGTAGAAGCATACGGTGTGCAGGAAGGTCCGCCCACTCTTCTCCTCGAACTCCTGCAGCAGCTCGTCGATCTCATTCTCCATGTCCTCCGTGTGCTGGATCTGCAAAAGACAACAGAACCACTATTGGGCTGAGAAAGCATGGGGCCTTCCACATGATGCTGCCTCTGCTCTGTGCTGACAGAAGGTCCTTAGGACACCTCCGGGCCCAGCCTTGCTGGGGACTGGGATGATCAGGAGATAGGCCCCTGACCACCACCAAGCACAAGCTAGGAGGAGTTCCCAGAAGCCTTATCACCTATGTTGTCCCCATGCTGCAAATGAACAAGCCAGGGTACAGTGCACCAAGTCACCCAGTGAGGAAGTGGACCCACCCTGTGGTACAGGCATCCTGGTTTCCACTGACAGGTGCCAGCAGCATCTTTCCCAACTATGACAACCACCAGTTCACCAGTCTCAGATGTTCACAGGTGGAGAGGAAGGTGGACACAAGCCACTCGACCCCACCCTAGCCAGGACAGCCACTCACTCTGCTAGACATGTTGGGGGTGAGGGTTGTCCCCGCTGTGGAACAGGCAAGGTACCAGCCTCTTCATTAAGAGAAGCCTGTGTCCTGGAGATCTTCGTGGACATATAGTGCTGGCATCACTGACCACTTTTATTGGCCAAAGCTGCTCAGCTGAGTCTCAAAACTCAGTGATCCTTTGGCACTTCTTGAACCTTAACATTTGAAAAACCTAAAGTCCTTCTTTTTTTTTTTTTGAGACAGAGCCTCAAGCTGTCACCCTGGGTAGAGTGCCGTGGCATCACAGCTCACAGCAACCTCCAACTCCTGGGCTCAGGCGATTCTCCTGCCTCCGCCTCCCAAGTAGCTGGGACTACAGGCGCCTGCCACAATGCCCGGCCATTTTTTTTTTTTTTTTGGTTGCAGCCGTCATTGTTATTTGGCAGGCCCAGGCTGGATTCGAACCGGCAACTCAGGCGTATGTGGCTGGTGCCTTAGCCAGTTGAGCCACAGGTGCCGAGCCCTGAAGTCATTCTTTTTTTTTTTTGAGACAGAGCCTCAAGCTATGCCCCTGGGTAGAGTGCCATGGCATCACAGCTCATAGCAACCTCCAACTCCTGGGCTCAAGCGAGTCTCCTGCCTCCGCCTCCCAAGTAGCTGGGACCACAGGCGCCCCCCACAACGCCCGGCCATTTTTTGGTTGCAGCCATCGTTGTTTGGCGGGCCCAGGCTGGGGATTCGAACCCGCCACCTTAGGTGTACGTGGCTGGCGCCTTAGCCAATTGAGCCACAGGCGCCAAGCCTGAAGTCATTCTTTATGGGACCCCCTGCCTGGTGCAGGTGGGGACTCAGTGAGCATCTGCAGCAATGATGGCTGGGCTGGGTTTGCCTAGAGCCTCCTGCCCTGCCCAGCCCAAGGTAGGGGACATCTGGGAGCTCACACACTGGCATCTAGGTGGGGGGTGTCCAGGCACTCCGGCTGGCAGCCTGGGTAGGGGTGGGGATCCCATGTCTAGCACTCACACACTGGCAGAGCTCGCAGATGAGGAAGGCCCCCAGGGTGGCCTCTTCATGGTTGTCCTGGATGTCTACATTGACCACATGCACGGGTTGGCAGGTCTCCTGTTCTCTGGAATTCAGATCTGATTGGGACAAGGTAGCACAGGTGTCAGAGGTTCCAAAATCAGTCAACAAGTGGTCAGTGTGGCCAAGTTCTCTACTCTCCCCTGCACTACCTGCCCCTAAGCTGGCATCAGCTATTCCTGCCCTCTAGGGTTTTGGGCAGAAGGTTAAGGACTGAGCGCAGGTCCAAGGTCCCATGTCCTACCTAAGGAGAATGTCACATGGAATACAGCTGTGACTTAAATCCTCACAACCTAGACATGAGGCCTGTTCAAGCATTCAGCCAGTTCAGGACGAAGCACTTTTCATTCATTGAACACCAGCCCTGGCCAAGTACATGTACAGCAGAGGCTGACTGAGGCCCACTGGAGGCTGTCAGCCAGCACCACCAGCAAAAGGGCTGTGATCATGGTCCCCCAACAGCTCGTACACTCTCTATGGCACGCCCCAGCCTGCCCATGCCCAGCAAAGCAGCTCCCATGCGAGGTGGCCTGGCTGAGCGCACGCCGGGCTTGCTTCCTACCTTCCACCACCTGGTCGTAGACTCTCTCTTCACAAGTAAGGATCAGATCAAATAGATCTTTGCAGTTCTGGAACCTCTCTGGCCGGGGCTTGATTCTCTTATTTCTGTCCAACATATGCAAAATGCCATTCTGTGTGTAGCTAGATACCACAGTTAAGGAACTTCAGATGAAAGCGTCTACTGACCAAACCCAGGAGCGCCTGTGTTACTGACCCCAGCCCCTCCTCCTCTGCCCCTGCAACAAGGGCACCAGGCTGCAGGCACTGGGCAGTTCTGGGGGGCCCAGCTGGGGCAGGGTCAGCACTGTGCCCACAGGTCACTCAGAGCTTCGTGAACTGCATCCACCTCAGCCTGGCTTCAGCCATCTCACTGGGACAATCTCAGAGGTCTCCCCCCACCCCTGCCAGATCACCACCTGTCTCCTCTGGGGTGACCATCAGCCTGAGCAGCAGTCTTTGCACTTTGCTCATTTGCATCCAATCCAGACACACCTGCTATCTGGGCCTGAGCCCTTCAGCATAGACAAAGCCAGCCTGGACGCCAAACCCCAAGTCCAGTTCAGTTATGATAGTAAACAAAGTCTGGAAAGCCCAATGAAGAAAAATAACTTCAGAAGCGACAAGACCTAGAAAAGACTGAAGGCAGTGTAGGACCTAATGCCCTAGTCGGCTATTTGCAGGGAGCCCTGAAAGCCCAGTAGGCAGCAAAGCTCAGGGGATGCTGGCCGTGCCCACACAGGCCCTGAAGCCCTGGGGAGCCTCAAGAGCCAGTGCCCCACTCCACCCCCAACAGCTGTGCCTGATTTTGGGGTCTCCAGGGAGTTAACCTCCTCAAAAAGAGACTGAGTCCCCACATAACAGCCCCTGCGGACAGGTGGGAACAAGCATCCCATTAATTCTATTTTGGAGAAACTAGCTGATTTTTGGAGAAAGAGACTAGCTGATTTAGGAATTCCAAGTGATTATTCATCTTTAAGTTATGTCAATCTATTTAAATAAGCTTATAATACTTTAAATATATTCCCTACCTTTCTAGATAATGAAAGTAGCTTTTAGAATTAAGTGGTCTACTGAAATCTGTATTAATCATGGTATAAATAACTAGCGGTGTAATTAAATGGTCAATCTAAGAGGTTCAACTTGAAAAGACACCTGACCATGAGCTGCCAAGCTTGTTCTTATTAGTTCCAGTGTGATGCACTTGGCCCAGCTGTGACCTGGCTAGGCCTGCTTGTCTTCCTGCAGCTCAGAAGTGGTCCATATTTGGCCCGGTGCCTGTGGCTCAAGCGGCTAAGGCGCCAGCCACATACACCTAAGGTGGTGGGTTTGAAGCCCAGGCCTGCCAAACGACAATGATGCAACCAAAAAATGGCCAGGCATTGTGGCAGGCGCCTGTGGTCCCAGCTACTTGGGAGGCTGAGGCAGGAGACTCACTTGAGCCCAGGAGTTGGAGGTTGCTGTGAGCTGTGA